>OZ022221.1:4202500-4385647 GCA_963978815.1 Aleochara curtula
TCTTGCTTCAGCTTCTTGCGTCCCGTTAAATGAGTGCTATTTGGCATGAATTCAATCTTATTCTGATTAAATATTCACTGTAAATTTGTGAATAACGTAATTGTTTAAGTAAATCTGCGATATTAAAAAGTTTCTTATTAATGCACACACTCAAATTTGAAAAAGAAATTATTTTTTAAAAAAAGAAAAATAAACAATTGAAGATACTATTTAAATCAATAGTGTCTTAATACGTTAATCTTGCATATTAATCGTTATAGTTATATTCAATTGATTCCAAATACAGTTTGCCTTAAATAGAATCAAGAAACTGAGGCACGAAAGCGACAATTCGGAACAATTCGGGAGCCGACTCATCCGGATAAGCCAGAAGATACATTCTTTCTGACTCATCCGGATGATTCAGAATTTAAATGGATATGAATGGTGGATAAAAAGCACCTTTTGGCACATCCGGATGAGTTCGCTGGAAACAGCTAGCTGTAAGAGAATAAAAAAAATTAAAATAAAAACATAATTTAACGTTTTTTTAAAACTTTATTTATTGAAAGAAAGAAAATATAAAGAAAGAAAAATAAGAAACGGGAGCAGCTTGCCGTAAGAAAAACAAAAGGAAGTTTAATTTAAAAAATTATTTATTTATTATTTCGCTGGAAGAAGCTAGCTGTAAGAGAATAAAAAAATTTAAAAGAAATAAAAAACATAATTTATTTAACCTTTTATAAAATTTTATTTATTGACAAATATAATTTACAAACATTAAATTGCATAATTTACAAGAAAGGAAAAAGAAACAGAGTTCGCCGGGAACAGCTTGCTGTAAGGAAAAAAAACAAAAAGAAAAAAGTTTTAAAAAAAGGATTAAAAAAATTATTTATTTATTAGAATTATTATTTAATACCATTATTAATATGTATATGTTTTAATTAAAAATCTTCTGGAACAAAAAAAAATAGATTAAAACATGATTTAAAAAAATTTAAAAAAACTTACTCTCCACTATCCCTGCTCTATACCAGGGCGAATTCAATAAACATGCCTCGTTGGGCAACTCCTTGGTAGCCAACGCTTCCAGAGGGATTCCTGTGATGTTGAGGTGTAACAATACATGATGTTTGGGCATCCCAGTGTCATCGATTCATTCCCCATGAAAAATGGGGTATCCTCTTCTTCACATAGATGCCACAAGCTTAACGCCGTTGGCGGACGTCCCAACTCGGGAGGGTGCCTCGTAGCACTGAAAATTTGTTCTTCTGAAATAATAAAAAAAAATATATATATATTAAAAATTATATATTAGCTAAAATGCAATTGTACTTACCAATTTGATTCTGCATCCTGTTTTTTTTCTTTTTTCTTTTACCTCGATTAGGTGAACGAACGTAATCAGAAGTCTGAATAGACTGAAGCATTGAAAAGTGGTGAAGCTTATATACTATTCAGTGACCATTCAAGCAGGGATGGAAAAACGATGGCGCGATTCTTGCGCACGCACCCTGGCCAAGAAAGTGACAGGTTTATGTACCCCTACTTTCGCGTTTTGGAAACACCCTGGCCTTAGCATTAGCTGCTAGAAAATTTCGTTTTAAACCAATCATAAATTGTCATTGCAAGCAGAGGCAAAAGTAACAAGAAACGCTTTCGGTTTATGAAGCGGCTATGACTTAAGAATGAAACGAAAAAGAATTAAACGAAATTCTTAAGTCGTAGCCGCGTATGGCACACCATGTGATGTTTTAAAAATAATATTTTAAAGAAATATGATTTTTTGGAAATTTTAATATTTTCGCTATATACATCTTTCACCGCGTTTTGTATTGAATTAGAAAATTTGAGTTTTTGAAATCGGTTAATTATGCATTGAGATATTACGATAATATTTGAGCAGGATAGAAATTACACATTAGATTATTTTCTGAAAGAATAAACCGATTTTTACCATTCAAATTCACAACAAACTATAACATACATCGCATTTGCATCAACGAATGTTATAAGCATAGTTACTAAAATTAGTACCTAACAATATTTTCAGTTCTGTGTTATGAAAAAGATTTGTTACCGTTTCCACTGAAAATGTGCACATTTCTAACTTTAGGGTTTCTCCTACGGCTACCTGCTTTCTTAACTCAACTGCTAGAGTCTCGTTGTAGAGCGTTTTTGGAATTCAATTTTCATCTGAGGGTTCCATGTCTTTTCCGCTATGAGTTCTTGTGGAACGTGCAAATTTTATGGTTTTTCGCCCCAGGGTATCGAGTAGCTATACAGATTTATTCTTCTTCTTCGAGTGCAATATCCGAATCCGGATGTCGGCAACCCTCACTTATGCCTACGGTGTGCGAAATGCGTTCTGCGTAGACATAAGGGACATTTCTTCAATTAATTTTTTAATTAATTGTACCGGGTCCGAACGGTCACATGAGGGCTATACTAGGCAAGATACTTCGCTGGTTTGCCATTGCCTTGCGAAGGTGACGATCGTATACAAGTTAGATACACCGGGAATCGAACCCGGGTCGGCTGGGAAGAAGCTAACGCACATAGCCACTATGCCACAACCGCCACGATTTATTACTTTCCCCTAATTTGACTGGAAGCGTAGGAGGTGTTTAAAGTTTACAAACGTTTTTGCATCCACCAATGAAATCAATTCCCATTTTAGGCACGAAATCAGTGATCATTAACCGAAAACGAGTTGCACACCATATGGTAGCCTAAAAATGTTATTATAAATTTACACATTTTTACGAAAATGTTTATATTTTTCCTCAAATTATGAATTTCTTTCTTGACTTTTTAAAATCGGTTAATTAGATGTAATTGAACTTTACTTGAATTAAACCAATATAGAACGATATTGTAAGCAAAAATAAACCAATTTTTACCATTTAAATCAACTTTAACATGAAAAATACATTCCTTAAATTTTTTTTTCAGTCTTTCTTTATCCACTCCTGGACATAGACCTCTCCATACTCTTTCCATATCTGGCGATTTGGTGCTTTGCGGAACCAGTCTTTCCCCGCTATCTGTGTCATATCATCCAGCCATCTCTGTTGTGGTCTGCCTCTGCTTCTTTTGGTCTGTCTTTGCCGCTAGTGTGTGATTTTTGGGTTCCATGTCTTTTCCGCTATGAGCTCTTGTGGAGCGTGCAAATTTTATAGTTTTTCGCCCCAGGGTATCGAGTAGCTATGAAGATTTATTACTTTCCCCCAATTTGACTGGGAGCGTAGGAGGTGTTTAAAGTTTACAAACGTTTTTGCATCCACCAATGAAATCAATTCCCATTTTAGGCACGAAATCAGTGACACACCATATGGTAGCCTAAAGATGTTATTATAAATTTACGCATTTTTACGAAAAAGTTTATATTTTTCCTCAAATTATGAATTACTTTCTAGCCAGATGAATCAGAGAACTTGACTTTTTAAAATCGGTTAATTAGACGTTGAGCTATAGTAATTGAACTTTACTGGAATTAAACCAATATAGAACAATATTGTAAGCAAAAATAAACCGATTTTTACCATTCAAATCAACTTTAAAATGAAAAATACATTCCTTCAATAATATATTAAAATATTAACGTTTTTCTTAAACAAATTGCAATAATTTCTTTTCAATTTTATGACAAACATTCTTTTGTTCCATTCAAAATGCACATGTTTCAAGCTCGCTTGGGTTTTTTCCGAATTGTCGCTTTTGTGCCTCAGTTTCTTGATTCTATTTAAGGCAAACTGTATTTGGAATCAATTGAATATAACTATAACGATAAATAGGCAAGATTAACGTATTACTACACTATTTATTTAAATAGTATCTTCAATTGTTTATTTTTCTTTTTTTTTTAATAATTTCTTTTTCAAATTTGAGTGTGTGCATTATTAAGAAACTATTTAATATCGCAGATTTACTTAAACAATTACGGTATTTACAAATTTTTAGTGAATATTTAGTCAGAATAAGATTAAATTCATGCAAAATAGCACTCATTTAACGGGACGCAAGAAGCTGAAGCAAAAAAGCAGGTAGTTTTGGGAGAAAACCCAATGCGACCATGAAGCATGCACACATTTGCAATGGAAACATAAAAGCATGTTTATGATAACGTACAAAAGAAAATGTTTTAGTTTTTTTAATATAAATTTTCATGTTGTGAAATATGTATTATAAAAGCCATAAAATTTAGATCTACGCGCTAATTTGAATGGAAAACATCGAACTATTCTTTCCTATAATATTATCAATTGAATTTTCTCTTAACACTAAATACATTCTTAATATCTCAATCTCTAGTTAACCGATTTTAAAAATTCAAACTTGTTAATTCCAGTCAAAAGCTAATAAAACATATTTTTTATAAATCAATTAATATTTGCACAAAAATGCATTAATTTGTAACAATTTTAACACGATACCACATGGCTTGCTCGATCGACCGTGTTTACAATTCTTAAGAAGTACCCTCTTCTTGAATAGATATTGTTTCTTCACAGGTTCCGTCAAAACTGAATCCTATTGGTGGAGACAAATTTTTAACTGCTCACGAATACGCCTTAGCGCTAAAATTTTAATTTATGTCCCCTGTCACCGCTTGTCAAACATGCTGTGCGGCTGGCGTTTCCCAAACCTTCATAGCGGAAAAATCAAGTTACCGATTTTTGCTATCCATCTATCGTTGTTTAGTCTCGCGATATGGCCGGCCCAGCTCCACTTTAGCTTGAATATTTTTTCAGCTACGTCAATCATCTTCGTTTTGGCTCTAATTGTCTCATTTTTGATTTTGTCTCTTAATAAAATTCCGAGCATCGCGCGTTCCATTGCACTTTGAGTGGTTATAATTCTGTTCATACTCTTTTTTGTTAAGGTCATGGTTTCTAGACCATACGTGGCTACCGGAAGGATGCATGTGTTGTACACCTTTCTTTGTAGGTTTATAGGTATTTTGGTATTTCCCAGAATATGCCGCATTTTGCCAAAAGCCGCCCACGTGAGGCCTATACGTCTGGTGACTTCCGCTGTCTGATTTTCTTTTCTTTCCCTCACGTGACCAAGATAGGTGTAATGGTCTACACATTCGATGGTTTTGTTTTCTATGGATATTTTTGGCTCTGTCGGACTGAGGATCTTTGTCTTCCCGATGTTCATATTGAGACCAATTTTGTTAGCTGCTTGATTTAGTTGCTGTAACATTTCTGTGAGTTCTACGTGGTCGCTTGATATTATTACAATGTCGTCGGCATATCGGAGGTGGTTTAGATACATACCATCGATCTTGATACCTTTAGTGTTCCAGTTTAATTCTTTGAAGACGTCTTCCAGACATGCTGTGAATAGATCGTATCTCCTTGTCGAACTCCTCTTGTAATTTTTATTTTGTTTGTTTTATTGTCTTCGTCGATTTTTACATGTAGTGTCGCATTCTTGTAGATGTTTTTAAGCAGGGTTGAGTATCTAGAGTCGATCCTTGCGTGTTCTAGAGCCTTTAAGAATGACCATCTACAAATGCCAGGTGGAGTGGAATGTTGTATTCAGTGGTTTTCCCTATCAGCGTGCGTAGTCCTTTGTGCTATACCCCTTGCAGAATCCGGCTTGCTCTTCAGGTTGGTAAAAGTCTAGTTTTGCTGTCAGGCAGTTACAGACTATTTTAGTTAGTAGTTTGAACATTTCTGAGAGTAGACTAATGGGGCGATAATTCTCGATATTCGAAGTATCCCCTTTCTTGAACAGGATTATCACTTCTGCGTTGTGCCATTCTGTGGGGATATCACTGTCGTGGAAGCATTTGTTTAGTAGGTTTTGGATGGTCTTCTCTAGTACTGCCCCGCCCAATTTCAGCATCTCTGTAGTGATACGGTCTTCGCCGGGACATTTATTGTTTTTCATATGTTTTAGAGCTGATCTGATTTCATCAACTGATATTTCGGGTATATCTTCCTATCCGACATTTATAACATTCGTGCTTAGTTCGATAATACATTCCTTCAATAATACATCAAAATATTAACGTTTTTCCTAAACAAATTGTAATAATTTCTTTTCAATTTTATGACAAACATTCTGTTGTTCCCTTCAAAATGCACATGTTTCAAGCTTGCTTTGGGCTTTTTCCGAACTGTCGTTCTCGTGCCTCAGTTTCTTGATTCTATTTAATGCAAACTGTATTTGGAATCAATTGAATATAACTATCACGATAAATATGCAAGATTAACGTATTACCACACTATTTATTTAAATAGTATTTTCAATTGTTTTTTAAAAAATAATTTATCCGTCATAATTTCATCAGTTAAATACTACGTTTACATTTTAAGATTTGCAAAGGTAGTAAGTAAGACTGAGGATAATATGAACACTGAGTGCAAATTGTTTTCATTTGTAGAAAATGTTAGAAATTGAGTGAAATTGATAATCTATATATGTATAAAGCAAATTCCTATATTAAAGTTTAAGAAATTCATGAAAACTACTGGACGGCTTTTATAGCGACTTTTATTGGTATTTTCGTAGAAAGATATGAGACTAAATTTCATTAACAAAACAAATTTCTAACCAGTATCATTACGCTATTTTCCAAATTTTTAAAATATTGTGGTTTAAATTGATTTGATAGCTACCACGCTTATAAATCTAAACCAACTGAAACTATATAATGGAACGCGGGTTGGTTATAAAAAAATTAATGTTCAATCCAAGGGCGATACGACTTTTGCCGGGAAATTTGACGTATATTAAATGATTTAACAATATAATTAAGTTTATTCTGTTAGTCAGATTAACAACGGGATAGGAAAGGTTTAAATGGTATCAATTATACAGTAAAATATTAATTGGTATTGTTTTAAAACAGTAATGTTAACTACTGTGATAGAAAAATTGAACAATATAACGAACAAAGATTTCAACTAGCAGCACATTGGAAAGGGACAATTAATAAAACCGACAAACAGCGGGCAGGAAGGTTTGAAAGAAATTGGTAAAACATAATATAAGCACTAGAAAATGGGAGCCCGAATCTTATAAACAGCATATAAACAAATATCTACGTAAATGACAATAAGGAGATCAGAGATTGCCCGGACAGCTATATCCATACGAAACACCTTTTGGCGAAACGAAGTTCGCCGAGACAGCTAGTCTATCTATCTATCTATCTCTTTTCTCTTATATATATATATATAATATATAATATATATATATATATATATATATATATATATATATAAAAATGCTGCGATGCTTGTGTTTGTCGCCACTAATACCCCTGGCGCACTCTGATGACGAAGACTTAACGCTCAAAGTGGTGTGATTCCACAGATACGAAATTTTAAAGCAACGCGTTGCTTTAAAATTGCAACGTTGCAACGCCTTCATTCACCACGTTTTCTTTTCTCAAAGCAACCACCCGAGTTCATAATAGTATGACTTGCTTGGCATGTGTGCATGTCAATATTTGAAAGCATACAACACGCTTAACTTAATATAGTGTGACACTGTCTGAATGATATAACTTGAATAAGCAAACTAAGAAAGTTATTTTTACCAAATTAAAGAAAGAGAAAATTACATTTCATGAAAACTACTGGACGGCTTTTATACCGACTTTTATTGGTATTTTTGTAGGAAGAATTTTGTAGGAAGACTAAATTTCATTAACAAAACTAATTTCTAACCAGTATCATTACGTTATTTTCATAAATTTTTCAAATACTGCGGTTTAAATTGATTGGGTGGCTACCACGCTTATAAATCTAAACCAACTGAAACTATATAATGGAACGCGGGTTGGTTAGATGTATTTGTTTGTAGATTGATTTTTTGAGTCAGTTATTACAAATGTATGTGATTGTTATGTATGTATGTTTGATTTAAATATTTGATTTAAAAGATAAAATGCATTTTGAATGATAAACCAAGTATACGTATTTAACAAATTTGGAACCGATCCCATGGAATTTATCTGAATTTGTATTAGAATAATTGATTCTTTATACGGCATTTCGCTTTGTGGCTAAGTTTCGTGGAACGTATCTAGGCCGAAAAGCGAGGTATGAGTGTATAAGCTCTAGAAAATGAGAGCTCGAATCTAATAAACAACATAAAGACAAATAGCTACGTAAATAACAATAAGGAGATCATAGTTCGCCGAGACAGCTATATGCATACGAAACACCTTCTCTTTCCTAGAATAACTATTCTTTCCTAGAATATTAGCATATGAATTTTTAGTTATTTGTACTTTGTTTGAGTTCTTTATTGTTACTTTAAAATACTTTAACATATTCTTATTTAGTTTTAATCTCTTATATATATAAAAATGTTTGTGTTTGTCGCCACTAATACCCCTGGCGCATTCTGATGACGAAGACTTAACGCTCAAAGTGGTGTGATTCCACAGAAGCGAAATTTTAAAGCAACGCCTTCATTCACCACGTTTTCTTTTTTCAAAGCGACCATCCGAGTTCATAATAGTAAGACCGGCTTGGCATGTGTGCATGTCGATATTTGAAAGCATACAACACGCTTAACATAATATAGTGTGACACTGTCTGAATGATATAACTTAAATAAGCAAACTAAGAAAGTTATTTTTACCAAATTAAAGAAAGAGAAAATGTCATAATTTTATCAGTTAAATACTACGTTTACATTTTAAGATTTGCAAAGGTAGCAAGTAAGACTGAGGATAATATGAACACTGAGTGCAAATTGGTTTTCATTGGAAGAAAATGTTAGAAATTGAGTGAAATTGTTAATCTATATATGTATAAAGCAAATTCCTATATTAAAGTTTAAGAAATTCATGAAAACTACTGGACGGCTTTTATAGCGACTTTTATTAGTATTTTTGTAGAAAAATATGAGACTAAATTTCATTAACAAAATTATTGCTAACCAGTATCATTACGCTATTTTCATAAATTTTTTAAATATTGCGCTTTAAATTGATTGGGTGGCTACCACGCTTATAAATCTAAACCAACTAATACTATATAATGGAACGCGGGTTGCTTATCAAAAAATTAATGTTCAATGTCATTGATGCCACAACATTAATAGGAAAATTTTACATTCAGAGAATACATTTTATGAATAAGCTGTTTTGTGTATATATTTGCACATTTCGCGTGCAGAGGCATTACATTTCTAATTTCATTATTTGAATCATTTTACCGTTTGAGCCCAATCTTTCTTTGAGTGGCTGTGGTCTAAATTTTTATTTTTTATGCTTAATAATTCGTGTTGGCAAACCATCAATATTAATTGTTTTTAAACATGATAATAATACTAATGAAGTCGTTTTTCAAATGAGCTTCAATAAACTGTATTTGCTTGGCAGCAACAAATGAAACAAGTATGTAAGTAAAACACTATTAGGCGATGTGGTGTTCACAGGGACAGTTCACCGGGACATCGAGCACGAGTTATTTGTTGTTACTTTAAAGATACTTTAACATTTTATTCTTACAAAATTAAGAACAAGGCTGAAAATTTTCCACTAGGCTGAACAAATATTATAAAAATTAGTAGTGGTGCAGACTTTCACCAAATTTGGTTTGTGTACGGCAAATGAGTTTTGATTCATTGTAAAATGTTGCATGAGAATTATTAATATTAGGCAATATATTATATTAAATCCGTCAGAATCAATATAACACTAACGGGTGAAAATCCTAACGGGACTAATGAATAACAGAATGAAGATTTTCTGTTAGTCAGATTGACAACAGGATAGGGAAGGTTTAAATAGTATCAATCATACAGTAAAATATTGTTAGGGTGTTTTTTTAAAATTTTAAGTGTTTCTTTGACTTAATAATAATCGCGTAATGAGGCTGGGGAAGGCTCGCTCTAGACTCCTCCTTGTGGCTTGGCATTCTGCAAAAAGTAAGGAACACATGAGCGAGAGCTCAGTAAGTCCTACCGGACAAGACCCACACAAACATACACACCGGATATCATTCATAACCGGGGGGGGAACACTCCTTTGCTCTAACGAGCCTAGGACAAAGTCCTCCAAGCCTTCTCGGCTTCACATGCCGTCTCGACACCTTCACCGGTGCTTACCCAAGACATCAGCATGACAGGGAATATGCCGTCTCGACACCTTTTCCAGTGCTTCCACAAGACATCAGCATAACAGGGAATATGCCGTCTCGACACCTTTACCAGTGCTTACCCAAGACATCAGCATAACAGGGAATATGCCGTCTCGACACCTTTACCAGTGCTTACCCAAGACATCAGCATAAGAACGACAACTGGACGCCACCTATTCACATAGCTTGGCCGTTGTCCAGTTGTCGGAAAGGAACGGATAAAAGGACAGATTCACTCCTCACTCCCATGCGCATTCGCTAACTACGCCCATAATATAACAATAGAAACTTACATTACTTCTAGCTGATTCTAGTATTAATCCCAAGCAACACACTCACTCACACAATTAGTCCAAAACACAAACAGGTTAACAAAGTCTCTATAAACAACAAGGGACAGAACACTCCGTAAGGCGCGAACCGACAATCTTGACTAATTACGAATCGCACCAAGTCCAAAGCCGAAGTCATTAGAGATCCCACTCTAAACTTCCCTGCTTAAGGTACTTCTTTGTGCGCTCGTCAATCGTCACTCCGCCTCGATTCGCCCTTGCCTCAATCGGAGTCGCGTTTATTATTGTTTACGTCTGCGCCACCCGCTTATCGCGTGCGACGCAAACGCAGCAAACAATCTCACGCTAACATTCGGCCATACTGACCATGAGGACGCCCTCGTCCTCGTCAAACCATCTGCTTACCTCATTCATCGTCTTCAGACGAATCCGAATCAGGCCTCCATGGTTTAAGTTTGTCCACCGCCTCTACGGTGTATCGACCTTCTCGGTTGCCCCTCTCAGTGGTCGCAAGATTCTCCAGCCGGTATCGGTCATTACCTAGCAGTCTCTGCACTCGGTATGGCCCCCTGTAGCAATTTTGCAACTTCCTGCTACCCTGGCCAACCTTTTGCTTCTTTACTGCCACTAACTGGTCCACCTCATACCTCGTGGCTGGTTTTCTTTTTAAATCATATCGCCTCTTACTCTCTTCCTGTGCCTTTCGGATACGCCTACTTGCTTCCGCTCTATCGGCTTGCAAATCGGTTCTGGCGTTCTCATTCAATTGCACTTCAAGAGTCAACAACGCGTCTGATGCCGCTCTCGGTCTGTAACCCATCAGCAACTCAGCTGGAGTTTTACCCGTTGCAGCACTGAGAGAATTGAATCTCTGGAAGTTTAGACTCCCACGCCTTTTCTTTTTCAATGCTCGTAGCCAATGCCGAAATAATCGTCGCATTATATCTCTCCACTTGGCCATTTGCCCTCGGAGTTGCCACGGCATTCTTCACATGTCGAATCCCCTTCTCGACACAAAACTCTCGGAACACCTTCGACGTGAAGGCCGTCCCCTGATCTGTGATCACTCGCTGAGGAACTCCATACGTCGAAATAATCGTTCTAAGAAACTTTATTACTGGTCCCGTCTTTGTGTCTTTCGTGCCAATCATATTGACAAATTTTGTAAAACCATCAATCGCCACGAGAATAAACTTCTTACCATTGCTCGGTGGAAGAGGCCCTAGGTGGTCCATGTGCATCGTATGAAACGGCACTGTCACCTTTTCGATGCTATGAAGCATTCCCTCCTGTTTACCTCTTGGCACTTTGTGGCACAAACACTTCAGACACGTCTTAATATATCGCATGACATATTTTCTCATATCTGGGAACCAGTAGTTCTCTTGGAGCTTTGCTAGCGTCTTGTCGAGCGAGAAATGACCAAACTCATCGTGGTTCTTCCGCACGATTTCTCTTCTTAAGCCTTTTGGTACTACCCACTTCTTCGTTCCGCCAACCTTCCTGTATAGCCTGTTTCGCTCCAGGCTATACTCTTTACGGAGTTGACGTTCGTACTTATCTCTTGGCTCTCGCGCTATGGTATTGGCTGGTATTGGTATTGGCTATGACCTCCAACTTCTTGTCGGTCATTTGGCCCGCCAATACCCAATCATCAACTACGATTCGTAACGCATAAAAGTCATCAGGGTCTCTAGTTTCACTAGTAGCTGGATTTCTACTCAGCGCGTCGACATGTACCATTGCTCTCCCGGCTCGGTGCACTACATCGAATGTAAATTCTTGTAGTTGCAACCACCACCTAGCAATCTTTGGCAACAAGTCCTTCTTCTCAGACGCTGATTTCAGAGCATTGCAGTCAGTTACAACTCTGAACTGCTTCCCCAATAAGTATACCCTGTACCTCCGAAGTGTCTCTACAACTGCCAGGGTCTCCAGCTCATAGGAGTGCCAGCGGGCCTCTGCGGGTGTCAACGTACGGCTGTAGTACGCCACCGCTTGCAGTCCTGCATCAGCATGTGCTTTCTGCAGCAACATGCCTGCTACTCCCACCTGACTTGCATCGGTGTGCACTTCTATTTCTACTATATCAGTAATATAATAAGATCCAATTGGTATTTCAATTACATATTTATCAATATAAAATTTGTTATTATTTTTTGTAATATTTGGAATTGAATTATATGTATACTAGCTGTCCCGGCGAACTTCGTTTCGCCAAAATGTGTTTCGTATGGATATAGCTGTCCCGGCGAACTCTGATCTCTTTATTGTTATTTACGTAGATATTTGTTTTTATGCTGTTTATAAGTTTCGAGTTCTCATTTTCTAGAACTTATATTATATTTTGCCAATTTCTTTCAAGCCTTCCTGCCCGCTGTTTGTCGGTTTTATTAATTGTCCCTTTTCAATGTGCTGCTAGCTGAAATCTTTGTTCGTTATATTGTTCAATTTTTCTATCACAGTAGTTCACTTTACTATTTTGAAACAGTACCAATTAATATTGTTAGCGTGAGATTGTTTGCTGCGTTTGCAGACGTAAACAATAATAAACGCGACTCCGATTGAGGCAAGGGCGAATCGAGGCGGAGTGACGATTGACGAGCGTACAAAGAAGTGCCTTAAGCAGGGAAGTTTAGAGTGGGATCTCTAATGACTTCGGCTTAGGACTTGGTGCGATTCGTAATCAGTCAAGATTGTCGGTTCGCGCCTTACGGAGTGTTCGGTGCCCTGTTGTTTAAAGAGACTTTGTTAACCTGTTTGTGTTTTGGACTAATTGCGTGAGTGAGTGTGTTACTTGGGATTAATACTAGAATCAACTAGAAGTAATGTAAGTTTCTATTGTTATATTATGGGCGTAGTTAGCGAATGCGCATGGGAGTGAGGAGTGAATCTGTTCCTTATCCGTTCCTTTCCGACAACTGAACAACGGCCAAGCTATGTGAATAGGTGGCGTTCAGTTGTCGTTCTTATGCTGATGTCTTGGTTAAGCACTGGTAAAGGTGTCGAGACGGCATATTCCCTGTTATGCTGATGTCTTGTGGAAGCACTGGAAAAGGTGTCCAGACGGCATATTCCCTGTCATGCTGATGTCTTGGGTAAGCACCGGTGAAGGTGTCGAGAAGGCATGTGAAGCCGAGAAGGCTTGGAGGACTTTGTCCTAGGCTCGTTAGAGCAAAGGGGTGTTCCCCCCGGTTATGAATGATCTGGTGTGTATGTTTGTGTGGGACTCCGGTAGGACTTACTGAGCTCTCGCTCATGTGTTCCTTACTTTTTGCAGAATGCCAAGCCACAAGGAGGAGTCTAGAGCGAGCCTTCCCCAGCTTCATTACGCGTATAACATTAAGTGACAAGTAATAAGTTTTAAAAAAAAATCATCGTAACACATATGCTCCGTTTGTTGAATCGTACAATATTAATGATACAATAAGAACATGCATACAAAACCAAGATTTAAATTTACTACCATCTGAAAGTTATCTATACATTCATTCTACATTATTGGATGAAAACAATGCTACTAATGCTGATTTACAGTTAATTAACAACTGTATGAGCTTTTTATTTAATGAAATTCAATATGAATTAAATGGAGTGGAAATAGATCATTGCCGTAATGTTGGAATAACAACAACTATGAAAAATTATATATCATTGTCACCATATGAAAGTCAATCATTACTAAATGCTGGATGGAGTGTGGACGATAATAAACTAAAGAATTCCTCTACTGGTGTCTATGAGTTTTGTATACCTTTGAACAAACTGTTCGGTTTTGCTGAAGATTATAACAAAATTATATCAAATGCGAAACATGAATTAGTACTCGTTCGATCAAATACTAATGATAACGCTATAATTAGTAAGAAAAAGTACACGTTTAAAATATTAAAAATATTATGGAAAATGCCACATATCATGTTGAATGATATAGAACGTCTTAGACTTTACAAAATAATTCAAAACGGCAAATCATTAAAATTACCATTTAGAAGTTGGGATTTATATGAACATCCAAATTTGCCTAAATCAGACCATCATGTATGGCGAGTGAAAACAGTAAATCAGTTTGACAAACCCAGATTTGTTATTTTCGGTTTACACAAAAATAGAATGGGAGATTTGAGTAAAAATGCAAGTATATTTGATCATAGTAGACTGATTGACTTGAAGATACATTTGAATTCAGAAGTGTATCCATATAATAAATTGCAAACATCATATGATAAAGATTGCTTTGCTGAAATATATTACATATATGTATAGTAAATTTCAAGAAACATTCTATAACAAGCGTTCAATTCCTTTATTAAATCCACCGCAATTTAAAGATAAAGCAGCATTGGTTGTTGTTGATTGTACGCATCAAAATGAAACAATTAAAAATGGACCTGTAGATATACGAATTGAATTTGAAACGGAACCTCAGGGAATTGATGATAATACATCAGCATTTTGTTTATTACTTCATGATAGAATTATGGAATATTCTCCGTTGATCCGTGATGTTAAAAAGTTGATGTAAAAAATATCAACAAATGAGACAGTATAAGTATAAAGCGAAGGCGAACGCTTTAGTGTACCTACTTCAACAACAACAACAACAACATTATGCTATCTCTTCCACCATTTGTGGTTATCATTGACATTCAAGGGTTTAAATTACATTCGAATGTTTTTGTTCCCAAGGAATTGGGTATACTCTTCAATAGTGGAGAATACAAACAATTTTTAATAAGATCACCTTTCCCGTTTGTTCAACTTACCGAACAAGAAAGAAATCATCATGGTATTAAGTGGAGTAGTGGTAACATTCAATTAAATGTACTTAAACAATATTTATATGAAAACATTCATACGAATACTACAGTCTATGTGAAGGGAAGGAAGAAAGTAAAATGGGTTTCACATTTAATTCCATCACATGCTAACATAATAAACGTAGAGGAAATTGGATGTGGAACACAATCATAACAAGATGTCACACACCCAAGAAAATATTTTTTTAATAAAAAATTTTATTATTAATAAATAAAATAATAAAGTATAATTAAACTTGTATATTTATTTATTTAACCTTTTAACTAATTTAACTTTGTACTAATTCCATCCTCCCGTATAAATCTCTTATCATCTAAATGGCTTAAACTTATTTTACAAATATTTTGAGTATAAATTTCATGCATAATAGATCTAAATGTTATCATGTTTGAATACAACAGCGAACGTTTGTAGAGACAATCTCTATAATGTTCTATCTTAAATTCCAGTGTTTTCTACGTTAATTGTATACATTTTCGAACGTAAACCAATAAATTCTATCATTATATTTCCACCATTTTCATCTTTCATAATACCTAACTTTTTCTTATAAACTAACGGAAGATTATATACATTATTTTTATTATAATTGATGTATCAAACCATAGCGCAATTTCATTACGTATATCGTGATAGTAATCATCAGTTTGAATTGTATAAATAAATGAATCGGTATCCATATAATTTAGTATAAGATTTTCATTGTATTTCGGTTTCATGTAACCATAATGAAAATCATACATCAACCACTTTGATAATTCTAAGACAATAAAACCTAAATATATTGGCTTATTGAATATAACTGTCGAACGTAGCATTTCAATTGCTACCATATCTTTAGTAAATTGTTTCGAACTATGGAAGTTTGGTTGTGCTATCAGCCATCTAGCACCTCGCTTTTTTCCACCTTCGTATTCCCATTCAGTTACTATTTTAATATCTCTTTGCTTAACTACATTCTCCATTGTTTTTCCATAAGCAGCATTATTATATAGCTTCAAGAGATCTTTCTCAAAATCATTTTCAGCATTTGTTCGACAAGTAGTATTTAAATCAATATACTTTTTCATCCAAGCTGACTGTTTGAATTGAAGCGCTCTGTGAACCTTTGTTAATTTAAGCCCATATTGAATTGCTTATTGAAGATTCCGATAGTGAATAATGTAGTGTGATTTATTTGTGAGATCAGCAATTAATTTGGGAAATTTTGAATTCGGCGGACTTTTACTTTGACTACATAATGGTAATTGATTGTGTTGATCATGTAGAGCAACATCATATTCCAAATCAACCTCAAAAATATAACCGATTGCTGCATCTGATGCGATACTAATAATATCAATTTCATCAAGATTATCCATCCATTTAAAATCACCATAAGGAACGGGTTGCGACATAGCCCGCCCATATAGATTATTAATATCAAGATACATCAAAATGGAATGCTTTGATTATACGACTTCATGTATTTGTTATTTGCGATAGCATGACGATTAATGCAATTTGTAAGTCCGCCTCTAATACCTTTCTTAATGAAATTAAATATATCAATATCAGTAAGTAAGTCTAATTCAATGTCTGTATACTTTCTCATAGCATCCCAAGCAAATCCTGGTGTTGTGTAATACTGACACGGATCTAAACTATATATTTTATAACACAACTCGCGAAAATTTTCAAATATATCTGATAATAATAATACATCAGTCTTCAGATAAATCAGCAAATAATCCCATAATGATTTACATTGAAACACATCCCAAACATGTTTTGCGTGTACATAATCTTCTTCAGAGCATTAATCATTTCTGAGTGTTGAATCGAATGCTTGTTTTGGCGGTAATTGAGTTTCATCCAACCTTTCCCAAGCGTTTATGTATTCATAAGGGAATACACCTTTTTTAGTTACTAAATCAAATTGTTTTTCATCAATAAAATTTTTTCGAATATTATGATATTCAGTTAGTGGTAAATTGTTAGCTAGTTTCTCTAAGCTTGTACTCATAAAGCGAAAAGAATCCAGAAAACGTAACTCTAACTTTCTTTATTCACCATGTGCGTCAGTAACAGTTATATATTTGGATAGAGATATCTCACCAGCATTAATACTTAACGCTTTTATAAATAGATGACAATCATATCCAGAAAAATTATGTAAAAAATTGGTATATATTTTACGGTTCGAAAGAGTAAATTGCATTTATTATGTGCAGGACCTCTATACTTTCCAGTTAGATGACAATGATCAATAACTTTATCATGGTCTAATGGCTTTTCACAAATATGACAAATGTTGTTAATATCATGAGAATGCTTTTCTTCATGTGTTAGCTTATATGGTATTATAACTTTTAGATAATTATCATATATGTATCGTACATCGTTCACTAACGATGTAACAAATTGTGATGGCGCATTTCTACCCGTATACGTTTTAAGAGAATTTAATTCATTATCATGTCTACATACAATATTATAAGCAAATGCGCATGGTATATGATGTTGTATGTTTGTAGTTGATGCTTGTGAAGATTGAGGAATGCATGTCGAAACACTTTCAAGTAAACATTCAAAATCTGCATATATTGTAAAACGTACAAGCATTTTTCGATAATGCTGCGTAAATTTTAACTTGAAGTCATGCAAATGACGCATAATTGTAACAGTTTGATTACATTCGCATTTATGATTTGCGGAGCGTTCTTCAAGTGATAAAAGGCAGCTATTACATAGATATAGTTTTTCGTGATGACCTGAAACTTGATTACTCATAAGACGCGAGATATTTTTAATCTAAACGTAATGACTTAGTATTTGACCATCGTTATTAATATCAACAAGAAAAAGTAAATGACTATGATGCAGTTTTTCTTTCTGTGTATGATAATATGGACCAACAATAAAATATTTACCGCAATTCGCATTGGCTTCAAGCCCAAACACATTTATACTAATGTTTTCATTTTGATTTTCAAATATTTTAATATCTCTCAAAGCTATAGGGAATTGAATTGCAGAAAAATCTAATGTAATATTACAAGCTGCTATTGTAATTTTGTCAGATAAATATCTGTAATATTGTAAGATCCAGTTCTACTAGCATTCTTTTTTAAGGCACGTAAAGCTGATATTAAACTCCACTTAAAACAGTATGAATCATTATTTTCAACATTAATGCATGCCCTCTTTTTGATAATATATTCTGGTAGTGGAATATAATTTGAACCACGCATAACTACATACTTATTAACATTTATTTCAAGATGAATTATCGTAATTAAAGCCCATCCGCTATTTTGTTCTTGAAATTCGTCTATTTTAGCAATAATTTCTTCTACCATCTTATCATAAATCTGTAATAAATTAGATGATACGAGAACCGGATGCAATTTTGTTTGAAACGATTTAGTTGAAATGAACTCATCATTGTCTGCAGCTTTAATATATTCAGCAAATAACTCAATATTAAATTTGAATGCTGTATGTCTTTTTAACTGTTCAGTCAATTCAGAGAAGATAGACGCTTTAGACTCAATAAAAAAATTGACTACATTCAATACTGGTAAATTTGGTGGAATATAAACCAATGATTGTATTCGATCGCGAAAAGCGCTATCAATAACTTTTAGTTGATTTCTGAATGAAGAGCGTGATTTTACTTTATGATTATTTGTTCTTATATGGGTAGACCACAAATGAATTGGAACATCAAGTACGCAATACACGCATATTTTTAATAATGATGAAGAAATCGACTCACTTTGATGTTGATGTTGCTGATGCTGTTGCTGTTGCTGTTGTTGTTGCTGTTGCTGTTGCTGTTGCTGTTGCTGTTGCTGTTGTTGTTGTTGTTCTTGTTGTTGTTGTTGTTGTTGTTGTTGTTTTTGTTTTGCTGAATATGAGAAGAAATGTTACTATCTACAAATAAATTAAACTAGATATGAATGTCTTGCCATGTTTCCGTTGCATATGACGTTTAAGATTACAATGGAGGGTGAAAGCGTATGCGCAAATTGGACAAATGTAGCACTTCATTTTCGTCGTCGTTGTTGTACAGGAAAAAAAATGTTTCGTAATGCTTTCAATGCTGATATTTTTATACCTTAAAACGCTCGTCTAGTTGAAAATTGATTTCATTCGCTCATGACAGTTTATTTCCCATTCATTTCCCACACAAAAAAAATACATTTAAATTTTGAATGTCTAGCATTTAATCACTTTCTCACGAGAATAAAAACAATTATTTAAAACCTAAACAACTAACATCTACAGTTTAACGATTATTTTCAAGTATTATCGTTATAGTGCGGCAAGTAGAGAGAGAAAAAAAGGATTTCTTTCGGGGATTTTACATGCTACCCTCATTATAAAAATACATTTGAATATCTTCCATTTACCCTTAAAATGTTTAAGATTTCAATCACAGCATTGCAATGCTCGAGATGCATTGGCTCGAGAAAGGGTCAATGTTGTGGGAGATTCTTTGAGAAACTCACAGTGGGAAATTCCTTTCCCACAATAGAATTAAATACATATAAATTTTAAATGTCTAGCATTTAATACTTTTCCCATGAAACCCTTTTCCCATTTACTGTTTAATCAATATGCACAACATTTCACGTTAAGATTTTTTTTTCGTTTTTTTTTTTTAACATATAATTATAGCGGTGCGCTTAATGTTTGATGTAGTCGCATCGTGAAGTCAAACCAAGAAATAGCCTACCAGTACGCAAGTAAAGAAAAATTATTGACTTTCAAAGAGTGACTCTTTAGCAGCTGCAAAATGTTTTTGTTGAAATATGATTGCTGAAGAAAAGACGCAACAACATCATCATATAGGAGACGAAGAGGAAGGAATTCTTACGCTGGAATATAAATTGTTAGGTGTAAAAATATTTTATGAAAAATGTATTCGAATCAATTGGGTCATTATTTATTCAATAATGCTGAAGATTGGGAATATCATCAATTCTATGAAAGCATAATGCAAGAATTGCTTTAATGATAAGGAAAAGGTGCCTTTTACGTTCGGAACCATTGTTAATAATTACAATATATTACCAAATGATATCGTAACAAATAAAGATGCATTTGTAATATATGATGTTAAATGCGATATTTGTGATGTAAATTTCTATACTTTAACTAGAAAGAAATTATCAATACAATTTATGAGTCTTTAAGAGAGAGACATTATTGATTTTTTTAAAACCCTTTACCACCACCCCAAATCCTAAACCCTCCCACTTCTCTTACAGCAACAAGAAAATAAAACGAACACACATTGTTCTCATCAAATTTTGTAAAAATAACAAAGCCAAAGTGAAGCAATATCACACTTGTTTCAAAGTTCTTGAAGAGTGCTAAGCAACATTGTGTTCGTGTTCAAAGTTCTTTAAAGTTTAAAGTTAAACTTGTTAAATCATCATCATCATCTTCATCATCATGGCTGGTAAGAATATTCGTATCGAAGCAGCAACAGCAGCAAGCGGAAGCAGCAACAGCAGCAGCAGCAGCAGCAGTAACAACAACATCAACAACAACGAACTTACTCGAAGTAATAGTAAGTTCAAACAATCAAAGAAATCGCAATCCACAATGAATGCTAAGCTGAAGTTGATGAACGCATTCAATGGTATTGGCACCTATCGATGGTTAAATCTCCAAACAATGGAGAAACAAAGGCAATATGGTATTACAGCCATATCTAAAGTAGCAACTAAATATGGAGACCGGTTAATGTTAGAATTCGATGATGAATATCGAATGTATCTCCCCGAAAGATATAATTCGTTAAGCGAGAAAGTCCAACATGATATCGCAAACGGTGAGTTTGCTCTCGTGAATAATGGACCTAAAAATAAAACATATGATCTGCGTCTAATACTGCGTGAAGAAATAGATTTGACTGCAGATGATGTTTATGCAGCACTAACATCTACACTAAATCCAATATTTCCTGATAACACAATAAATTCATCTGAAATTGGAACCTTCTATCAATCCCAACCAATATGCAGCCACAATAAGCTTTGTATGATTGAAAATAAAAAACAAACGTTAAAATTAAACTCTGTTTTTTTCTTTTTTTTTCTCTTTACAGCAAGCTGTTCCTGGCGAACTCTGTTTCGTTTTTTTTTTTTTTGTAAATTGTGCAATTATTTGTAAAATGTCTTTTTTTTTTTTCAATAAATAAAATTTTTAAAAAAAGGTTAAATTATGTTTTTTTTTATTTTTTTTATTCTCTTACCGCTAGCTGTTTCCAGCGAAATAATAAGAATTGTAATAAATAAATCATTTTTTTTAATTATACTTTTTTCTTTTTGTTTTTCTTACAGCAAGCTGTTCCCGACGAACTTTTTTTTTTTTTTTCGCAGAGGATCTTTTTCTTTCTTTATATTTTCTTACTTTCAATAAATAAAATTTTAAAAAAATCAACGTTAATTTATGTTTTTATTTTAATTTTCTTTATTCTCTTACAGCTAGCTGTTTCCACCGAACTCCGTTTCCTCCATTACAATCCATCTACCACCACCATCCACTATTTACTACGAACACGCCTGAGCTAGGAGCGATCCCATTCAATGGCTTGTCTATCCCTTCGGTTGATATAAGACAAGACAAATGGTACACCATGTAATGGCTCCATTGTATGCTCCCCGTAATAAACGTGCGCAAATTTCACAGAACCGTAGTTTTGGAGAAAACCCAATGCGACCATAAAGCATGCACACATTTGCAATGGAAACATAAAAGCATGTTTATGATAACGTACAAAAGAAAATGTTTTAGTTTTTTTAATATAAATGTTCATGTTGCAAAATATCTCTTTCTCTTCTCTTCTCTTCTCTTTCTCTTATATATATAAAAATGCTGCGATGCTTGTGTTTGTCGCCACTAATACCCCTGGCGCACTCTGATGACGAAGACTTAACGCTCAAAGTGGTGTGATTCCACAGATACGAAATTTTAAAGATACGCAACGCCTTCATTCACCACGTTTTATTTTCTCAAAGCGACCACCCGAGTTCATAATAGTATGACCTGCTTGGCATGTGTGCATGTCGATATTTGAAAGCATACAACACGCTTAACTTAATATAGTGTGACACTGTCTGAATGATATAACTTGAATAAGCAAACTAAGAAAGTTATTTTTACCGAATTAAAGAAAGAGAAAATTACAACAGTTTAAGAAATTTGGTGACCAGACATCTCGTTGTCGGCCCTTCCCACTGTTCCGCACTCGACCGATTTTGACAAAAATCATGGCTGCGTGACAGTTTTACGACTGAATGTGGGAGTAGGTTCGCATGTTTGTCCACCAATAGAATTACGAACGGAAACAACTGAGAAATCTTGTAATTCGAGCTGTTGTGCCGACGGACACTCACACTATTATGACAAACTTCGCATGAAAATGAAAATGTGCTTACTCTAAAAGCGGCAAAAAGTAATTTTACTCAATAGGCGTACTGTTCATAGTTTTTGTTTAGACTGAAGAACGTAACTTCTTTAACATTAGTTTATATATATAATACAGGATATAATACAGTATAATACTGTATTTATATAATACAGGAAAGGAACTTTAAATTTCGTCTTGTTATTGTTTTCATGCCGATCATAATTTAAATGTATAAGCGAAGGGAAAGGTCGAGGGGAAACCCACGCATTAAGGCGCAGGCCTTGTGATTTGTGGGGAAATCCACGCTATTGAGGAAGACGTATAACACTCTGGTCATTTTCAAATGCAATTAAATCTCACAATTTTTTTAGTCTGAATCTTTTTCTTGACTTTTGAAAAATATAATATTTGTAACAATTCTATTTGGCCGTATAATGCTAATTTTCAAACAAAATATATTTAAAACGAATTTACGAAAGCTCGGTTTGTTTGGGAACAAATATAAAATGTAAACTCGCATTTTTAAGTAAGCATTTAATAGCTGCTTTGCTTGCTGTATGTCGTATTTCTTCTACCTGCTCTGAGATATTCGAGCGTTTGGGTCAAGTGCCTTTATGGCTTGAAAGATGCATGGGGTGAATAGACCAGATGTATTTATTAATGCTTTTAAGATTGTAACAAACAATTTGGTGAAAAATGTTTATATTTATCTAAATATGAAGACCTAGTTACTTGACAACTAATACGTATTTTGAATTTTAAAAATTGTCCAATTACTTCTTAAAATATCATATTAAGGTTATTCAGCTAAAATTGCTATTGCTACTTCATAATTAACCGATTTTAACCATTTAAAATGTATTATTTATGGCAAAAGTGAGGCAATGCCTTAAATTGCAAAAAAGTATCAAATTGTCCAAAAAATTACGAAGATTTCTAAATATTTTTGTCTAGCACCATATGGCATGTATAACCGACCTTGCAAAACATTTCTTAGACGTTACGACCTTAAGGCAAATTCCAACTACGAGAAAAAGTAATAAATCTTCATAAGTTAAGATGCCGTGCTGTTAGGCCGGGAAAACCAACAACGAAATGCAATAGTTTTTCAGTAGAAAAACTATTTTTTTTTCAGTAGTTTTCATAAAAAGTATATTTGTATATTGTTAATGTATTATTTCTATATTTTTGTCGCGTAAATCAATATTGTTTCATGTAAATTTATTATTTAAACTTATTTTTTATTTATTTATTATTTATTTATTTAGTTTATTTAATATTAGCATAATAGATTTTATTAGCAAAATAAAATAATATTTAATAATATTTAATAATATTAGAAAAATAATATTTGCAAATCAGCAATTGAACTAAATTAAACAACAGAAGTATTGCTATCGTTGAACGCTCGTAAAAAAAAGTATCAAGTTTCAATTCTGGCCAACTCATGCGTTGGGTAACTTGATTTTTCCGCTATGAGGGTTTGGGAAACGCCAGCCGCACAGCATGTTTGACAAGCGGTGACAGGGGACATAAATTAAAATTTTAGCGCTAAGGCGTATTCGTGAGCAGTTAAAAATTTGTCTCCACCAATAGGATTCAGTTTTGACGGAACCTGAAGAAACAATATCTATTCAAGAAGAGGGTACTTCTTAAGAATTGTAAACACGGTCGATCGAGCAAGCCATGTGGTGTCGTGTTAAAATTGTTACAAATTAATGCATTTTTGTGCAAATATTAATTGATTTATAAAAAATATGTTTTATTAGCTTTTGACTGGAATTAACAAGTTTGAATTTTTAAAATCGGTTAACTAGAGATTGAGATATTAAGAATGTATTTAGTGTTAAGAGAAAATTCAATTGATAATATTATAGGCAAGAATAGTTCGATGTTTTCCATTCAAATTAGCGCGTAGATCTAAATTTTATGGCTTTTATAATACATATTTCACAACATGAACATTTATATTAAAAAAACTAAAACATTTTCTTTTGTACGTTATCATAAACATGCTTTTATGTTTCCATTGCAAATGTGTGCATGCTTCATGGTCGCATTGGGTTTTCTCCCAAAACTACCTGCTTTCTTGCTTCAGCTTCTTGCGTCCCGTTAAATGAGTGCTATTTTGCATGAATTTAATCTTATTCTGACTAAATATTCACTAAAAATTTGTAAATACCGTAATTGTTTAAGTAAATCTGCGATATTAAATAGTTTCTTAATAATGCACACACTCAAATTTGAAAAAGAAATTATTAAAAAAAAAAAGAAAAATAAACAATTGAAGATACTATTTAAATAAATAGTGTAGTAATACGTTAATCTTGCCTATTTATCGTTATAGTTATATTCAATTGATTCCAAATACAGTTTGCCTTAAATAGAATCAAGAAACTGAGGCACAAAAGCGACAATTCGGAAAAAACCCAAGCGAGCTTGAAACATGTGCATTTTGAATGGAACAAAAGAATGTTTGTCATAAAATTGAAAAGAAATTATTGCAATTTGTTTAAGAAAAACGTTAATATTTTAATATATTATTGAAGGAATGTATTTTTCATTTTAAAGTTGATTTGAATGGTAAAAATCGGTTTATTTTTGCTTACAATATTGTTCTATATTGGTTTAATTCCAGTAAAGTTCAATTACTATAGCTCAACGTCTAATTAACCGATTTTAAAAAGTCAAGTTCTCTGATTCATCTGGCTAGAAAGTAATTCATAATTTGAGGAAAAATATAAACTTTTTCGTAAAAATGCGTAAATTTATAATAACATCTTTAGGCTACCATATGGTGTGTCACTGATTTCGTGCCTAAAATGGGAATTGATTTCATTGGTGGATGCAAAAACGTTTGTAAACTTTAAACACCTCCTACGCTCCCAGTCAAATTGGGGGAAAGTAATAAATCTTCATAGCTACTCGATACCCTGGGGCGAAAAACTATAAAATTTGCACGCTCCACAAGAGCTCATAGCGGAAAAGACATGGAACCCATGCGTTGATGTGCGTTTGTGTCGTCGTTGCGAACTTAAGGCTACCCGAAAAGGTAATAAATCAACTTAAGTTAAGAAAGTGGGCTGTGACGCTCGGAGGCCATATTTAAGAGGCGTGGAAAGGCAGACAACGAGACGTCCGGGAACCAAGAAATTCATGAAAACTACTGGACGGCTTTTATAGCGACTTTTATTGGTAGTTTTGTAGAAAGATATGAAACTAAATTTCGGTTCCTTGACTTTTGCGCACGGACCTCCTCCGAGAGTCGTTTCCAATTTTGATTTATGGCTTTCTAAGAGTAAAATAAAGAGTTTAGGGGGTAGGTTTAAAATCACAACCCACCAATGAAATAAATTTCAAGTTCAGCGCATTAATATCTCTCTTGGAAGCGAAAACGTCGAAACCGTCTTGGAAGCCATATGGTATCTTTAAAATGTTCTTATAAATTAATACCTTTTTTCGTCAAATGTTAATTACTTTCTAAATATTATATTTTAATATGATATTACTTGAATTAACAATTTTGAATTTTTGAAATCGGTTTATTTGACGATGAGATATTGGTAACAAAATTAGAAACTTCTAAAAATGCTTGTAATGATATTGGAAGAAATAATAATCCGAATTTTACCGTTCAAATTACCTTGGATACAAAAATATTATTCCTCTTGGAATATCGTAAAATATAAACATTGTTGCTAAAAGAATAGTAAAGTTATTTCGATTAACAAACATTCTTTCAATATATGCACATGTTTTATGCTACGCACACTGGTCCAAAACAGCATATTTTTGGAAAATGCCTTATAACTCAAAATTGTCCGAACCGATTTTCAAAATTCAAATTTTGTCATGATAGTAAAAACACGGCAAATTGGAATTTGATAAAAAATTAATAACTTTCAATAAATCCATAAAATATTAACAAAAATTGATGAGAAACTGATGAGAATGCTTTAATTAAATAAACTTTAAAACGACTTGCTGCGTATTATCAAAGGTTTTGCCGCAATCTAACTCGTTAACTTCTCATATTTCAATACGTCTCTCTCGCACATTTTAACGTTTGCATCATGAGACACTGTTAAATTATATCGGCACGACTATAAAATCGGCAAAATTTCGTCCAAAAAACTAAAAATTTCATCTTCAAAGTGTCATAACTTTCTTATGGGCGGGTTTGGGCGCGACTGGACATAGCAGAGGTGATTCTTCATTTAATTATCTATCTGCCAGTGGTAATACCGCTTTGACACAGCTTGACACACACTAGTAGAACTCGATTTGAAAATTTTCCGTTCAACAAAAATCTAAAATTTTTCAAAAATTAATTTCTAATTGAAAATATAATATCTAAAAGACGGTATTGAAACCATTCCAAAGACTATTAGTTGTAGTTTATGCACATGCAAAGAAAGTTGATGTGGGATAACTATCAACTTGGAAAATGAAATTTGAATATGAAGTTTACATGTGAATCAAATCTCGAGCCCGAAATTGTTTGACTTTGTCGCTAAATTGTTGCTAAACTATTTATCCGATTTGGATCATATTTTCACAATCGTAAAATTCAGTTATTCCTTAATTTAGTGGTAAAAAAAAATTTTCAAAAATGTCATTATTTCATTTCACGACAATTTCCCCTTCGGGACCAGTGTGCTACGTTTAGGTTTCTCTAAACGTTACCTGCTTTCTTGTGTTAACTCAGATGAAAATTGAATTCCAAAAACGCTCTACAACGAGACTCTAGCAGTTGGGTTAAGAAAGCAGGTAGCCGTAAGAGAAACCCCAAGGTTAGAAATGTGCACATTTTCAGTGGAAGCGGTAACAAATGTTTTTCATAACACAGAACTGAAAATATTGTTAGGTACTAATTTTAGTAACAATGCTTATAACATTCGTTGATGCAAATGCGATGTATGTTATAGTTTGTTGTGAATTTGAATGGTAAAAATCGGTTTATTCTTTCAAAAAATAATCTAATGTGTAATTTCCATCCTACTCAAATATTATCGTAATATCTCAATGCATAATTAACCGATTTCAAAAATTCAAATTTTCTGATTCAATACAAAACGCGGTGAAAGATGTATATAGCGAAAATATGAACATTTCCAAAAAGTCATATTTGTTTAAAATATTATTTTCAAAACATCACATGGTGTGCCGTACGGTTTTCGTTTATAATTCTTAAGTCGTAGCCGCTTCATAAACCGAAACCGTTTCTTGTTACTTTTGCTTCTGCTTGCAATGACAACTTATGATTGGTTTAAAACGAAAGTTTCTATCAGCTAATGCTAAGGCCAGGGTGCTTCCAAAACGAAAGTAGGGGTACATAAACCTGTCACTTTCTTGGCCAGGAGAGGTGCGTGCGCAAAAGTCGTGCCACCATTTGAATCATTTAACCGTTTGAGGCCAATCTTTCTTTGAGCGTCTATGGTCTAAATTTTTCTTTTTTATGCATAATAATTCGTGTTGGCAAACCATCAATATTAATTGTTTTTACACATGATAATAATACTAATAAAGTCGTTTTCCAAATGAGCTTCAATAAACTGTACGTGCTTGGCAGCAACAAATGAAACAAGTATGTAAGTAAAACACTATTAGATGATATGGTGTTTACAGGGACAGTTCACCGGGACAACGATCACGAGTTCTTGTTGTTACTTTAAAATTACTTTAACATTTTAATCTTACAAAATTAAGAACAAGGCTGAAAATTT
The DNA here is from genome assembly GCA_963978815.1 of Aleochara curtula. Taxonomy (NCBI): domain Eukaryota; kingdom Metazoa; phylum Arthropoda; class Insecta; order Coleoptera; family Staphylinidae; genus Aleochara; species Aleochara curtula. Next base: position 4,230,849 of record OZ022221.1, read on the forward strand.
CCTACTAGGCTGAACAAATATTATAAAAATCAGTGGTGGTGCAGACTTTCACCAAACTTGGTTTGTGTACGGGAAAACCCTGATAAAAAATAGACACACGAAGAGCAAATGAGTTTTCATTCATTGTAAAATGTTGCATCAAAATTATTATTATTAGGCAATATATTATATTAAATCCGTCAGAATCAGTATAACACTAACGGGTGGAAATCCGAACGGGACTAATGAATAACAGAATGAAGATTTTTCAAATGAAAGAGAGCGAAATTATTACATATTAATCTGCAATGTACATACATGCAAACTACCATATGGATTGTTGAACGGGTTCACCATTATTTTCAATACCATGAAATTTTCTATTTATTTTTTATTTATTAAATAACATCCTTTAATAGATATGCTTAGTACAATCTTAATATTTATTAATATATTACTATTGTGGATATTGTACTTAAATCAATGCTCAAGCAAGGCGTGTGCGGGTTGATACATCAGTAGGTACGCATTACCCGAACCATGAAAATGAATTACGTCATTAAACAACGCTTCTACGGGGACTAAATGTTCAATAATACGTGACATGTACACAAGTTGGCAAACTATAAGCATTATTTGTTTTTGCACAAGATAATAAAACAATCTATTTATTAGGGCAAATTTAAAAAAATATCTAATTAAAGGATCCAAGGGCGATACGACGTTTGCCGGGAAATTTGACATATATTAAATGATTTAACAATATTATTAGGTTTATTCTGTTAGTCAGATTGACAACGGGGTAGGGAAGGTTTAAATAGTATCAATCATACAGTAAAATATTAGTTGGTATTGTTTCAAAATAGTAACGTGAACTACTGTGATAAAAAAATTGAACAATATAACGAATAAAGATTTTAGCTAGCAGCATATTGGAAAGGGACAATTAATAAAACCGACAAACAGCGAGCAGGAAGGCTTGAAAGAAATTGGCAAAATATAATATAAGCTCTAGAAAATGAAAGCTCGAATCTTATAAACAGCATAAAAAAAAGATCTACGTAAATAACAATAAGGAGATCAGAGTTCGCAAAGTTCGCCGGGACAGCTAGTACTTTATATTATTGTAGGATAAACGGTGGCACGACTTTTGCGCACGCACCTCCCCTGGCCAAGAAAGTGACAGGTTTATGTACCCCTACTTTCGTTTTGGAAGCACCCTGGCCTTAGCATTAGCTGTTAGAAAATTTCGTTTTAAACCAATCATAAGTTGTCATTACAAGCAGAGGCAAAAGTAACAAGAAACGGTTTCGGTTTATGAAGCGGCTACGACTTAAGAATTATAAACGAAAACCGTACGGCACACCATGTGATGTTTTGAAAATAATATTTTAAACAAATATGACTTTTTGGAAATGTTCATATTTTCGCTATATACATCTTTCACCGCGTTTTGTATTGAATCAGAAAATTTGAATTTTTGAAATCGGTTAATTATGCATTGAGATATTACGATAATATTTGAGTAGGATAGAAATTACACATTAGATTATTTTTTGAAAGAATAAACCGATTTTTACCATTCAAATTCACAACAAACTATAACATACATCGCATTTGCATCAACGAATGTTATAAGCATTGTTACTAAAATTAGTACCTAACAATATTTTCAGTTCTGTGTTATGAAAAACATTTGTTACCGTTTCCACTGAAAATGTGCACATTTCTAACTTTGGGCTTTCTCCTACGGCTACCTGCTTTCTTAACCCAACTGCTATAGTCTCGTTGTAGAGCGTTTTTGAAATTCAATTTTCATCTGAGTTAACACAAGAAAGCAGGTAGCGTTTGGAGAGACCCAAACGTAGCATAAAACCTGTGCATATTTTGAATGAATGTTTGTTAATCGAAATAACATTACTATTCTTTTAGTAACATTGTTTATATTTTACGATATTCCAAGAGGAATAATATTTTTGTATCCAAGGTAATTTGAACGGTATAAATCGGATTATTATTTCTTCCAATATCATTACAAGCATTTTTACAAGTTCCTAATTTTGTTAACAATATCTCATCGTCTAATTAACTGATTTCAAAAATTCAAAATTGTTAATTCAAGTAATATCATATTAAAATATAATATTTAGAAAGTAATTAACATTTTACGAAAATAGGTATTAATTTATAAGAACATTTTAAAGATACCATATGGCTTACAAGACGGTTTCGACCTTTTCGCTTCCAAGAGAGATATTAATGCGCTGGCTTCAAATTTATTTCATTGGTGGGTTGTGATTTTAAACCTACCCCCTAAACTCTTTATTTTACTCTTAGAAAGCCATAAATCAAAATTGGAAACGACTCTCGGAGGAGGTCCGTGCGCAAAAGTCATGGAACCGATTTTTAGTTGTTTTGTATATCGTATTCGTGGACGAACAATCTCGTCCAAACTAAAATACAATTGTAAATAAGCAAAGACATTAGTTGTTATAAATTGTTTATCCTGGTTCCATGACTTTTGCGCACGGACCTCCTCCGAGAGTCGTTTCCAATTTTGATTTATGGCTTTCTAAGAGTAAAATTTTGAGTTTAGGGTTTAGAAACAATTTATAACAACTAATGTCTTTGCTTATCTACAATTGTATTTTAGTTTGGACGAGATTGTTCGTCCACGAATACGATATACAAAACAAGTAAAAATCAACTCCTATCCCAATACGACTTACAAGCAACTCGACTTACAATCAACTGCCTTTCTCGCATGTGGTGTCTTATCTCGTCAGCTCGGTGCCAGCCCTGCGTCCCTTAGACACCCGCTGACGACGAACTTGTGTTTTATTATTTAGGAATCATTTAAGAATATTAAGTGCGACACCTAAAAGCAGCTACAAAATGATAGAAAATTACAACGATCCATGTGGCCTTTCTTCTAATTTTCGTTTTCTTCTTGTGATCAAATTATTAATTAACTATTTTAATAAGGCATTGTTTTTTAAGGAAATGGAAAAAATCAAAAAATTTGATATTTTAGTTTTTTTCCAAAGTGCTTTGTTCGTTTGTCATAATATCTCAAGTTCTAATCGGTCGATTCTATTAAACTTTGGCCTGAATATTCTTCATATATCACCCTATAGTAGGAACCAAAAAGCCTATAAACTTCCGGTTTCTACTAGGTTTTAAAACTTCTGGAAAGTTACATAATGAATGAATAAATGAATTTTTCCATTTTGCGAGAAAATTGTTTATTGCGGATTTTCTTGGCTCCCTACCGTAATGACATTTGCACTATATAAGAATCTACCCGGGTTTTATTTTTCCGGCTACCAGAAGGCCGAAATCGTGACAAGTTTGACGTGGTATTTTTTCCTCTCTGCTTCAACAACGCACAACAAAAATTTTGTTATATATTCTTGAATTAGGAATAAATAAGTGATACAAAAATCGAAACCAAAATAATAATAGCTTTGCCTGTATCGATCTTAGGAAAACGGCCGAAAATGGGGTGTCAAGATTTTAAATTAAATGTATACGCATGGTAACTTTCTTCTTCAGTCTCCGCACCACCCTCATTCACGGTGATTGGAAAAATGCGCACTTTGCGTTTTTCGGTGCTATAAACGGATTTTTGGGTGCTATAAACGGATTTCTTGGTGCTATAAAATGCTGCTTGGGTGCTATATAATATTCATTTACAACGTCTTACTGACCCAAGATTCAGCACGCTGCCGATGATTTATTGTGCATTATGATTTTGAAACTCACTATTTACTGGTCCGAGAAAAATATTCACTTTATCCGCCCAGCCAATGACATGAGTTTAATGTGCAGAAGACAAGCTTCTATATTCTATTGGTTGACAACACCAAACTACGTGCCATATTGGCATGCTTGCATTCGTTTTGAATTCTGTTATTGCGTAAATAAAGCGTTGATTTCAATTATTTTCGATCACAGTTATAAACAATAGAGTATATAGGTGAAATTAGCGAATTTGTTTTTCAATTTTAAATTATATAATGTATATACTTTTTCGCAAGAATTGTATCATATCGTATGGAGCTAATTTTTTAAACAAACTATGTTCAAAAGCGGATTTAGTAAGTTTCAGATTGATTGTGCAAATATATTAAACGTAAACTTGAAATTTAAGTGCAAAGTTAAGCGTCGTTTTGCCTGTTGTTCGTCGTATTTCTCCTACCTGGCCTGACTATTTGGTCGTTTGGGTAAGAAATCTTTATGGTGGTCACCATGCACGTGAAGAATAAGCCAGATGCATTTATTAAAGCGTTTAACATTATTACAACAATTTCGTGAATAATGTTTATATTTTTTTTAGATAACAAGAGCTGGTGACTTGTTAATTAATATGCATTTTGAATTTTAAAAATTGACCAATTATTTCTTAAGATATGATCTTACGATTATTCAGTTCATGTTGCATTTGTACTTAATAATCAACCAATTTTCAAAATTCAAAAAGGTTTATTTATGTTAAAAGACCTGAAATTTGCAAAAAATGATTTCATTTTCCAAATAATTACAAACATTTGTAAACATTTTTGCCTAGTACCATGTGGCATCTTGCGAGTTCATACTTTACGATTTTATAGCAATCGGCTGCGCATTAATTAAAATTGCAGTTTCTCTCATTGCTTATCAGTTCGCTCAAAACGCGTTTTAATTGGTCAAAACAGCATTTCTAGGCGTCTAGCCCCGCACTGCGACACTAAAAATGTCAACGCACGCTAGTTGTAGTAAAACTTTTTCGGGTACAAAAGACCTAGTGCCCTAAACTGCAGGGATCCTGGGGCTCCATTGTATGCTCCCCGTAATAAAAGTGCGCAAATTTCACAGAACCCTCATTCACATATGTGATGAACATCTAGAATAGCGCAATAAGAAACGTCTTCGTGGTGGCTGCGGGAGAACTTCTGTTCTCTCCCTTGCACAGTGGGCTGCGACTTGACATCATGGCAAAACGAAATATCAAACTTTCAAAAAAATTTTTTTGGGGAATCGGTAAACGATTAGTTGAATTTTATGAATCTGCAAATTTTATTTCAATCGCACAATTATTTTAGCAACAATTTCGCTACAAAGTTAAACAAATTTCATGTCGAAGTTGGTAACAACTCTGAGTCTCGAGTTTGACTGAGACAAAATTAAAGAAAACTAATTATACCAATGGAAAGATTGTCCAAAAAGAGAATAATAATATGTAAAATTTAGTACATTTACATAAATAATTATAGTCGTAATTTCCGTTTAAAAAATGGCAAATTTTGCGAGAGAAAAGAACTTTGAATAGAGTTTTAGTAATGTTTGCTAAAAGTTGCTGCCTTGAGATTTATACCATTAGATAGATATTGTTGTGAATTTTCTAATGTACTAGGTCTATATTTGCCCATTGATGCCCGTTCGCGTGCTATATTGATTTGAAAATGAAAATTTTATCAAATTTCGAATTACGTTTTCTATGCCCAAATAAATTAAACAGTTTTAGTAATAAGACGTTAAACAATTAATATCAAAAAATTTTTTTAAATTTTTAATATCATATTACAACAGTTTAAGAAATTCATGAAAACTACTGGACGGCTTTTATAGCGACTTTTATTGGTAGTTTTGTAGAAAGATTTTTTTTTTTTTAAAGCTTTTCCACCCCTATATGGGGTATTGCTGTTTCTATGGATCCTTAATTGGGGGATCAGTCCATTATCCTCTCCGTAACCTCCTTCTATTTTTTTTCTGTCAACTCTCCGGCTCGGTCACTTGAACCCGTGGCTTTCAGGTCACAATTGAAGTGTTAACCCTCTCAGCCACCTAGCCGTTTAGAAAGATATGTAGAAAGATATGAAACTAAATTTCGGTTCCATGACTTTTGCGCACGGACCTCCTCCGAGAGTCGTTTCCAATTTTGATTTATGGCTTTCAAGGAGTAAAATTTTGAGTTTAGGGGGTAGGTTTAAAATCACAACCCACCAATGAAATAAATTTCAAGTTCAGCGCATTATTATCTCTATTGGAAGCGAAAACGTCGAAACCGTCTTGCAAGCCATATGGTATCTTTAAAATGTTCTTATAAATTAATACCTTTTTTCGTAAAATGTTAATTACTTTCTAAATATTATATTTTAATATGATATTAAAAATTTAAAAAAATTGTTTGATATTAATTGTTTAACGTCTTATTACTAAAACTGTTTAATTTATTTGGGCATAGAAAACGTAATTCGAAATTTGATAAAATTTTCATTTTCAAATCAATATAGCACGCGAACGGGCATCAGTGGGCAAATATAGACCTAGTACATTAGAAAATTCACAACAATATCTGGTTCCATGACTTTTGCGCACGGACCTCCTCCGAGAGTCGTTTCCAGTTTTGATTTATGGCTCTCTAGGAGTAAAATTTTGAGTTTAGGGGTAGGTTTAAAATCACAACCCACCAATGAAATCAATTTGAAGTTCAGCGCAGTAATATCTCTCTTAGAAGCGAAAAGGTCGAAACCGTCTTGCAAGTCATATGGTATCTTTGAAAATGTCTTATAAATTAATACGTTTTTTCATAAAATGTTAATTATTTTTTAAATATTACAGTTTAGTATGGTATTACTTAAATCAACAATTTTGAATTTTTGAAATTGGTTAATTAGGCGATGAGATATTGTTAACAAAAGTAGCAACTTCCAAATACACTTGTAATGATATTGAAAGAAGTAATAATCCGATTTTTACCGTTCAAATTACCTTGGATACAAAAATAATATTCCTATAGCAATATTGCAAAATATAAACACTGTTACTAAAAGAATAATAATGTTATTTCGATTAACAAACTCATTGCAAATAGGCACATGTTTTATGGCAGGTTTGGGTTTCTCAAAACGTTACCTGCTTTCTTGTGTTAACTCACGCTCAAATGTAAACCCACATGAAAATTGAATTCCAAAAACGCTCTACAACAAGACTCTGGTAGTTGAGTTAAGAAAGCAGATAGCCGAAGGAAAACCCAAACTGGCCATAAAACACGTGCACATTTGGTGTAGAAGTGCAAAAGAATGTTTATAGCACAAAAGAAATATAAATAGTAAAATTGTTTATACTTTGGTTTCCATGTTCCATTGCAATAGAATATTTCGTTATTTATTTCCAAACTAATTTGAACGGAAAAATCGAATATTTAAGGCAAAAGTTAGTTAGACATATTTATAAATAACGATTACAAATAAATAATTTCATTTTTATTTATTAAAATTTAACATAAAAGAATCAGTATATTAAAATTTTACGACAATTTGGAAATTCTTTGAAGATATTCGACAGGTTCCATTGATGGATATTGTTCTGAAATGAAAGATAATTAATTTAAAAAAAATTGAATTATTGCAGATATATACTTACCTATTATATTTGCCAATTTATTGGCCAAGGTGACGTACTTCTTCCTCTTTGGCTCCAGCTGATTTCTCTCGGCACACCGCAAGGTGTGCAAAGTCCAAACTCAGAGGCGGCGAATGCATCCTCGGGACTTGCCTGAGTAATGTTCTAACGATTGACGATTTTTTCGGAATATGTTTTTTCGGAATATACACGGGATTTTGCAGTCGCATATAGGGCCAGTGCTGCCGATTTTGTGTAATCGGCAGCATGATTATGCGGCGTCGGCGAGGACTCTACCTCTATTGCTAAATTAATATTTTTAATAAGTGAATTATATATATTATAATATATATTCCCTTAAGGAGATAGTTCCTTAAAAATATATTTAACCAAATGAATTTAAAAAACAACTTACCGCACGTTCTCATAGATGCACTGCACGCTTTTGATCGACATCTCCACTTCACACTACCGTCAATCGATTCACCGCGAAATAAATAATCAAAACCTTGATACCGTAATATCTTGGTACCGCGGTTACTGGTGGAGAATTGCATTGCCATTGTTTTTCAAGAAGGAACTTTAGAAAAAAAACTTGAGAAAAGCGCTAGTCAAATGTTCAAAAGACACTGAAGAATATTTGCCTACGATCATCCTAAATACTCGCAGAAACACCACAGGAGGCTTCATAAATTTTACACCCCTGCACACTGGGCCCTGACCGGACATTGTGGCAAATCGAAATATCAACTTTTTCAAAAAATTTTTTCGGGGAATCGTTAAAGGATTAGCTGAATTTTATAAATCTGCAAATTTTATTTCAATCGGACAATTAGTTTAGCAACAATTTTGCTCCAAAGTCAAACAAATTTCAAGTCGAAGTTGGTAGCAAAACTATGTCTTGAGTTTGAAATTCATTATCTCAAAACTGGGAAATAATTAAAGAAAACCAATTATACCAATGGAAAGGGTGTCTAAAACAGCATAATAATATGTAAAATTTAGTACATTTACATAAATAATTATGGTTGTAATTTCCGACAAAATTCTATTGCAAAATAAATGGGACTCGTTTTACAATGGCTCGAACACAATGCTCGCCCGCATATGTTCGGTTCGTTATACCTAGAAAACGTCTGGCTCCGCATTTAAAGAGACATTTAAACTGTCTGAGTTGTACTACACAATACAAATTTTTGGAAATACCAACTTTATGGTAGTTATTATTGCACTCTGTACCGAATTTAGGATCTATGCATGATAGATGGCCTTTTATTTGGCTCCATTTTATTACGAAATTAATCACTTTTCGCGTAATTTACACAATTCTGTGTTATCGTTCAAACTACAAACTGACTACAAATTTTGTTTAATTTACGCAATTTGAATAAATGAAATCGCTTGGGTAGTTACTGAGATATTAAGTAATGTCCGAAAATCGGGCTTTCTGGCCCAGTGTGCCCTGCAGTAAAGAAAAGTGTTAAAAGGTGATTACATAATAAAATTAATTCTTATCATGCGGATTGAAAGGCCTTGTTTGCATTAACAATATCATTCTGCAGCGTAAAAACCCATCAATATATTCAGAATTTCCATGTTCCATAAACGTTTAATCGAATTTATAATATTGGTAATTCCCAAAATAATGCATTGTGTAATACATCGCAGACGATTTAAAGTAAGAAAAGAAAATGTTACTTAAGTAACAAAAAGGCCATGAAATTTACATTTCCAAGCGAATTTGAATGATAAAAATCAGTTTATTCTGACAATAACATTAAGTGCATTTTCTATTGTACTAATTATTGTTTTTAACATCTCAAAAGAAAATCAACCGATTGAAAAAATTGAAATTCCGTGATTAAAGACTAATAGCATCAAACTATATTTGCGTTGAATTAATAAACATTTTCATAAAATCATTATTATTTGTAAAAATAATTTCAAGATAACATATGGTGTGCTGGTCGGTTTTCGTTTACAATTCTTAAGTCGTACTCGTTTCATAAATCGAAACCGTTTTATGCTACTTTCCATCTTTGCCTGCAATGACAACTTATGATTGGTTTAAAACGAAATTTTCTAACAGCTAATGCTAAGGCTAGGGTGCTTCCAAAACGAAAGTAGGGGCACATAAACCTGTCACTTTCTTGGCCAGAGGAGGTGCGTGCGCAAAAGTCGTGCCACCTTAATTTATAAGAACATTTTAAAGATACCATATGGCTTGCAAGACGGTTTCGACGGTTTCGACGGTTTCGCTTCCAAGAGAGATATTAATGCGCTGAACTTCAAATTTATTTCATTGCAATGAACCCACCAATGCATTGGTGGGTTGTGATTTTAAACCTACCCCCTAAACTCAAAATTTTACTCCTTGAAAGCCATAAATCAAAATTGGAAACGACTCTCGGAGGAGGTCCGTGCGCAAAAGTCATGGAACCCTTAAGATACAATTACTTGAATTCTTTCCACATTCATGATTTTAATATTTTGTTACATTCAATCATTGAAGCTTTTAATAATAAAAGAAACATTTCTTTCTTTACGTAAACTAATTGCGACTAATAATAAAACAAATCAGTTGCACAAATTTGATTAAAATATATTCCCTATTTTATTATTCAATTAAATTTATCTTATAATGTCCCCATGCATATGTTTTAACACCGCATTTCAATATAAATCTCTTATTATCTAAATTACTTAAACTAATTTTACACAAATTATCAGCATATATTTCATGCATGTAACTTCTAAATGATGCCATGTTTGAGTATAATGGTGATTGTTTGTGGAGAAAATGTCTAGGTTCCACCATATTTTTAACAATTTTGCTTGAATTATCCTTTGTATTTGATACAATATTAGTTTTCTCTACTTTAATGCTATACATATTCGAACGTATACCAATAAATTCTATTATTATGTCACCCCCATTTACATCTTTCGTAAATCTTAATCTTTTATTATTAACTAACGGAAGATTATATATATTGCTTTTACTATAATTTGATGTATCAAAACAACTCATAACATCACGTCTTATATCATCATAGAAATCATTAGCTTTAATTGTATAAATAAATGAATCTGTATCCACATAATTAAGCTTAAGATTTTCTTTATACTTTGCTTTCATATAACGATAATGAAACTTATACATAAACAATTTTGATAATTCTAAAATGACAAAGCCTAAATATATTGGTTTATTATAAAACACTTTTTTACGTTCCATTTCAACTGCAACCATGTCTTTAGTAAAGTATGTTGCACTATGAAAGTTTGGTTGTGCTATCATCCACCGAGCACCCCGTTTCTTTCCACCTTCGTATTCCCATTCAGTAGCATATTTAACATCCCTACGATTATCTACATTCTCCATACATTTTCCATATACAGCGTCATTCAAAAATGTAAACAAATCTTTGTCAAAGTCATTTCCAGCATTAATTTGAGATGAAGTATTCAACGAAATATATTTTTTCATCCAAGCAGACTGTTTGAATTGAAGTGCTCTATGAACTTTTCTTAATTTAAGACCATGTCGAATAGCTTGTTGAAGATTTTGATAGTGAATAACATAGTGCGATTTATTTGTAAGATCAGCAATTAATTTAGGAAATGTTGAGTTAGGCGGACATTTGTTCTCACTGCAAAATGGTAATTCGTTGTGCTGATCATGTAGTGAGCAATCGTATTCCAAATCAACTTCAAAAATATAACCGATATCTGCATCTGGTGCAATATGCATAATATCGATATCATTAACATCGTTCACCCATTTAAAATCACCATAAGGCAGATATTCTGACATTGCCGCTCCATATAAATTATTAATCTTGAGATTCACCAAATAGGTGGATGGTAAGCTTTTATCATACGACTTCATGTATTTGTTATTTGCTTTAGCATGACGATGTATGCAACTTGTAAGTCCGCCTCTAATTCCCTTTTTAATGAAATTAAACATACCTATATCGGTAAACAAGTCTAATTCAATTCCTGTATACTTTCTCATTGCATCCCAGGCAAATCCTGGTGTGGTGAAGTACTGACACGGATCTACACCATATATTTTATAACATAACTCACGGAAATTTTCAAACACATCTGATAATTGCAATACATTCGTCTTAAGATAAATTAACAAATAATCCAATAAGGATTTGCATCCAAATGCATCCCAAACATAATTTGCGTGATCATAATCTTCTTCAGAGCATTTCACATTTGTAACAACTGAATTGAATGCTTCTTGAGAGGGTAATTGCTTCTCATCTAACCGTTCCCAAGAGTTTACATATTCATTTGGAAAAACTCCTTTCCTTGTTACTAAAGCAAATTTCTCATCATCAATAAAATTTCTTCGCAAATTATGATATTTGTTGAGTGGCAAATTGTTCGAGAGATTCTCTAAGCTTGATGCCATAAAACGAAAAGAATCAAGAAAACGTAACTCTATTTGTCTATAACTCCCATGAGCATCCCTAACGCATATATGTTTAGAAAGAGATATATATTTTCCTGTATTATCAGGGATAATAGTTATTTTACCATCGACCATGTTTAAAGCTTTAATTAGCAGATGGCAAACATATTCAGAAAAATTAGGTAAAAAAATTGGAATATGCTTCACAGTTTGGCATAATAACTTGCAATTACCATGTGCGGCACCCATATACTTTAGAGTTATAATGCAATGATCAATAAACTTATCATCAAGTAATGGTTTTTCACAAATATGACAAATGGTGCTTCTATCATAAGAAAGTTCTTCGTCCAGTGATAATTTACATGTTTTTTCAGACTTTAAGTATTTATCATAAATAACACGTACATCGTTTACCAGTAAAGTGACAAAATTTATTGCTGCATCTTTACCATAATAGGTTTTTAGACAATTTAGATCATTATCCTGTTTACATACAATATTATATGAAAAAGCACATGGAACGCGTTGTTCAATATTTGCGGTTGACGCCTCTGAAGAACTTTCAAGAATGCATTGAAAACCAGCATATATTGTAAAAGCTGCATACATTTTTCGATTGTACTGTGTAAATTTTAATTTGGACTCATTCAATGCCGGCATAATTGTCACAATTCGATTACACTCATTTTTATGATTTTCGAAAGACGATTTTATTCGAAATGTCATAAGACAGCTATTGCACAAAAAGACATGTTCGTGATGACAAGAAACTTGTTGACTTATAAGCCGTGAAATATTTTTGATCCAAACATAATGACTTAACATATGATCATCACGATTAACATCAACAAGAAATAGTAAATTGATGTGATGTTTCTTTTCTTTCTGTGTATGGTAATATGGACCAACAATAAAATATTTAGTGCAATCATTATTGGCTTCAAAACCAAACACATTTATACTAATATTTTCATTTAGATTTTCAAATAATCTGATATCTTTCATACTTATGGGGAATTTAATACCAGAAAAATCTAATAATAACTTACATTTTGATATCATAATTTTGTCAGATGAAATATCGGCTATTTTATAAGTTGCAGTTCTAGTAGCATTTTGGTCTAATGCATATAATGCTGATATTATACTCCACTTAAAACAATAAGGATCATTATTTTTAACATTGACACATGCCCTCTTCGTTAAAATATATTTTGGGAGTGGAATATAACTTGATCCACGTATAACAAGATACTTATTGATATTTATTTTAAGATAAATTATAGCCGTAAGAGACTCGCCGCTATTATGCTCCTTAAATTCATCCATTCTAGCAATAATTTCTTCAGTCATTTGCTCATAAATGTTCAATATATCTGATGAGATTGTAACAGAAACCATGTTTGTTCGAAAAGACTTATTTGAGTTCATTTCTTCATTATCTGTATCACTAATATATGTTGTAAATAACTCAATGTTAAATTTATAAGCATTATGTGATTTTAACTGTTCAGATAATTCATAGATGATAGCAATTTTTGAGTTTATAAAAAAATCTTTTATATCAAGCGAATGCCAATTTGGATTTTCATAAAGTAATGATTGTATTCGATTTTCAAAGACACTTTTGAGAACTTTTAGTCGCGTTGAAAATAATGGACGTGATTTTTGTTTATGTGCAATTGTCTGAAGATGATTGACCCATTGATGATATGGAATATCAATTGAACAATACTCACATCTCTTTATCGAGTTTGTTATTTCGTTGAATGATGATGCTGATAATGATGATGATGATGATGATGATGATGATGATGATGGTGATGATAATGATGATGAGAATGATGCCGAGTTTTCTTTGTTGATTTTTGCTTGTTGATATTGAAGATGTTCTGATCATTAAGAACAAATTTTAGTATACGAAAACTTACTAACACTGAATTTAATTTTTACCATGTTTTCGCCTGATATGACGTTTCAAATTACAGTTTTCACTAAAATTGTACCCACAAACTGCGCACACGTAACCCCTCATGTTTGAAACGCAACTAATGCCGGAACGACTAACGCTCTGGCATTTATACGCAGCACACACCAGTTTCTCAGCGTAGGAAGTTCAAGGAAGCATTGACAGCCACCTCTAAGCCTGCTTTCATGTAAATGAGTTCAACTGATGCGGACGGAGCAAATGTAACGACGCACAGTGGTCTAATTTCTACCTGCGACCGCCATCCAACCTTTTTAAAAATTTTGCAATTCGAAATTTTTTTTTTCACAAATCTATAGTCAATTAGTTGCTGCGTATAAATGTAAAAACAAAAGTTTGATATCTCTAATAGTTTAGCTATTATTTGATATCAAAGTTGAACTATTGTCTGCCGGTTAATGTTGCTTCATTGATAGTTCAACATTGAGGGCTGTTTTTGCAGTGTTCTACCCAAAGAATAGTTTATGTTTTACTATCATTCTGTTCAGTAATTCATATAGAATAAAATGTTATACATTTAATTTTACATAATTGAATATTTTGGATCATATTTTCACTATTCTCAGTAACAAATTTTACTCATATTTTCTGCATAAAACTAGCAATAAGTATGTGAGCGACGGTCCGCAACAGATTTAAACTTATACAGTATTAAAGAGGACAATGTCAGGATTTGATTCATATAAAAACATTTTGCTCGAATTTTGCTCCAAGCCTTTAAATGAGCCTTAAAGTTAAAATATTCCTAATTCATTTGCTTGCTTCGAGCGACCGACTCGCAAGAGTGCGTGAGGTAAACCGATGCAGGGCCTTGCAAGGGTGTGCCTGCCGTACATGTGAGAGAAGGACAGACACCGGGGCGTGCTTTCGGTCACCAAAATCTTCATTTTTGATTGTTTATAACTCTTATACCAATTGTCGCAACAGATTTAAACTTATATCATGATATCGGGTAGAATGTCTACTATCTTGTGGTATAAGCATCTATATTCAGATTTTTGCTCCAAGCGCTTTATTTGTGATTAAGTGCGTTTCCGTCCGTAATTGGGCTATAGTGTTCATCTTTGATTGTTTATAACTCTTATACCAATTGTCGCAACAGATTTAAACTTATATCATGATATCGGGTAGAATGTCTACTATCTTGTGGTATAAGCATTTATATTCAGATTTTTGCTCCAAGCGCTTTATTTGTGATTAAGTGCGTTTCCGTCCGTAATTGGGCTATAGTGTTCATCTTTGATTGTTTATAACTCTTATACCAATTGTCGCAACAGATTTAAACTTATATCATGATATCGGGTAGAATGTCTACTATCTTGTGGTATAAGCATCTATATTCAGGTTTTTGCTCCAAGCGCTTTATTTGTGATTAAGTGCGTTTCCGTCCGTAATTGGGCTATAGTGTTCATCTTTGATTGTTTATAACTCTTATACCAATTGTCGCAACAGATTTAAACTTATATCATGATATCGGGTAGAATGTCTACTATCTTGTGGTATAAGCATCTATATTCAGATTTTTGCTCCAAGCGCTTTATTTGTGATTAAGTGCGTTTCCGTCCGTAATTGGGCTATAGTGTTCATCTTTGATTGTTTATAACTCTTATACCAATTGTCGCAACAGATTTAAACTTATATCATGATATCGGGTAGAATGTCTACTATCTTGTGGTATAAGCATCTATATTCAGATTTTTGCTCCAAGCGCTTTATTTGCGATTAAGTACGTTTCCGTCCGTTATTTGTCTAAAATCTTCATCTTTGATTATTTAGTGGCGCAATAAATATCGCCACTTCAAGAAAGGCAAGGCCGCATTGAGACAAAGTGACAATTGACAAGCATACAACTAAGTGCCTTAAGCAGGGAAGTTGAGAATGAGATCTCTAATAACATGGGTTTAGGATTTTGGCGCGATTCCTAGTCAGTCCAGATTGTGCTTTCTGTTTTACTTGTTGTGTTTGTTTGGTTATTATACAAATGCAATTATGGATAGAAGGCTAACAATACCGATTATTGACTTAGTCAATATCAGTCTGGATACTACAGAAAAAAGAAAGGTAAGTGCATTATTTGAACATTTATTAGCATGCTTCAATATTGCGTCCGAAGACAGAAATAATTTACTTCTGTATTTAAAACGTAATTTTTTACCGCTTTTAAAGCGTAAATGGAATGACTCTCGTAGAATTAAATCGCGATTTTATATAAAACATACCGTTTGGCTTCAAAGTAATTTTTCATGGACTAGCCCGAATATTAATAGAGTGGCGAATCATAAAGTCACAATAAAAACTTTTGATGCATGTAGCTACCGAAGTAAACTAAGAAGAATGGTTGAATTGTCATCACGGCATTCAATGATTGAATTGAAGTCCACGTTAGAATATAGCTTGCGAAAGTCGGGATTAAAAAGTGATGCCAATAAAATTAGAAATTTGCATGTGCCACGTGCGGCAAACTTAAATGAGAAATTTAGTAGCGATGAAGCGCTAGCTTTGTTTCTTGATTGCAAGTTGACAAAACACCAATACTGTGAAATTCGTGAAAGAATTCAGAGTAAAGGTTGTTTTCTATTTCCGCCATATGCGGACGTAATAACATCTAAGAAAGCTTGCTACCCAGTGAAGCATGTTACTGAAGCAAGTGCGTCAACCCCAGTCCAAAGTTTATTAGATATTTTCTCGCTTTCAAGCGAAAAACCGCTCGAAATCGTCCTCCGTGGAGTACCAGAGTACCTCCTTGAGGTAGATATAGCAAACGACCTCAAAGCTCAAGGCTTTAAGTTTGACAGTGTGCGACGTATGCACAATCACCACAAACATTTCCCCCCAGTTGTCGTTCGAACTTCTCGCGACGAAGATGGCAAGAAGCTTTTTCTTGCCAACGCGTAATTCACGCCCGCGTCAGTGCTGAGCTTAAGCACCGTAAGTCAGGCCCTCGGCAATGCCTTCGGTGTCTTAGATGTGGCCACTCGCAGGCTTTGTGCTATGCCAACCCCGTCTGTAGTCTCTGTGGGTTCCATGTCTTTTCCGCTATGAGCTCTTGTGGAGCGTGCAAATTTTATAGTTTTTCGCCCCAGGGTATCGAGTAGCTATGAAGATTTATTACTTTCCCCCAATTTGACTGGGAGCGTAGGAGGTGTTTAAAGTTTACAAACGTTTTTGCATCCACCAATGAAATCAATTCCCATTTTAGGCACGAAATCAGTGACACACCATATGGTAGCCTAAAGATGTTATTATAAATTTACGCATTTTTACGAAAATGTTTATATTTTTCCTCAAATTATGAATTACTTTCTAGCCAGATGAATCAGAGAACTTGACTTTTTAAAATCGGTTAATTAGACGTTGAGCTATAGTAATTGAACTTTACTGGAATTAAACCAATATAGAACGATATTGTAAGCAAAAATAAACCGATTTTTACCATTCAAATCAACTTTAAAATGAAAAATACATTCCTTCAATAATATATTAAAATATTAACGTTTTTCTTAAACAAATTGCAATAATTTCTTTTCAATTTTATGACAAACATTCTTTTGTTCCATTCAAAATGCACATGTTTCAAGCTCGCTTGGGTTTTTTCCGAATTGTCGTTTTTGTGCCTCAGTTTCTTGATTCTATTTAAGGCAAACTGTATTTGGAATCAATTGAATATAACTATAACGATAAATAGGCAAGATTAACGTATTACCACACTATTTATTTAAATAGTATCTTCAATTGTTTATTTTTCTTTTTTTTTTTAATAATTTCTTTTTCAAATTTGAGTGTGTGCATTATTAAGAAACTATTTAATATCGCAGATTTACTTAAACAATTACGGTATTTACAAATTTTTAGTGAATATTTAGTCAGAATAAGATTGAATTCATGCAAAATAGCACTCATTTAACGGGACGCAAGAAGCTGAAGCAAGAAAGCAGGTATTTTTGGGAGAAAACCGAATGCGACCATGAAGCATGCACACATTTGCAATGGAAACATAAAAGCATGTTTATGATAACGTACAAAAGAAAATGTTTTAGTTTTTTAAATATAAATGTTCATGTGGTGAAATATGTATTATAAAAGCCATAAAATTTAGATCTACGCGCTAATTTGAATGGAAAACATCGAACTATTCTTTCCTATAATATTATCAATTGAATTTTCTCTTAACACTAAATACATTCTTAATATCTCAATCTCTAGTTAACCGATTTTAAAAATTCAAACTTGTTAATTCCAGTCAAAAGCTAATAAAACATATTTTTTATAAATCAATTAATATTTGCACAAAAATGCATTAATTTGTAACAATTTTAACACGACACCACATGGCTTACTCGATCGACCGTGTTTACAATTCTTAAGAAGTACCCTCTTCTTGAATAGATATTGTTTCTTCACAGGTTCCGTCAAAACTGAATCCTATTGGTGGAGACAAATTTTTAACTGCTCACGAATACGCCTTAGCGCTAAAATTTTAATTTATGTCCCCTGTCACCGCTTGTCAAACATGCTGTGCGGCTAGCGTTTCCCAAACCTTCATAGCGGAAAAATCAAGTTACCGTCTCTGTGCAGAGCAACACGAATCCTCACTTTGCCCTAAGCAAAGCACCACCAACTTCATACCAATTTGCGCCAACTGCGGGGGCGACCACGCAGCCACGGCCCGAAACTGCAAATTTAACCCCAAAAGACCCGTAAATGATCCCCCCCCCCCTTCACGCGAAAAGACCTACTCTGAAGTGGCCAAAAGGCCTCCACACCCTAAAGCAACCGGTCATAGCTCTTCGCTAAAAAACGACCTGCGCGATTTACTCCGCGAGCTACTACCCGACCTTCTAAAAGAGTACTCAAGCAAATAACCAGGATAATAAACCTGAATGCAGTAGGCGTTTCTAACAAACTACCCGAAATTCAGCAACTCTTAACCTCCCACGACGTACAAATCTGCTGTATGACCGAAACCTTTTTAAAAATCCACACTCCCAAATTTGCTGGATATAAAATACACAGCACCCCTAGAATGTCAGGACGCGGAGGAGGCACAGCCATATGTATTAGATCTAACCTCCAATCTTCACTTGATATCAATTCTTCCAATCTTGAGAACACCACCATTATAACCGAATTAAACGGTAAACCCATCCGCATCTCGGCCGTGTACAACCGACCTTCTAGACTTATTAGCAAGTCCGACATTACTTCGATTGTTAAAGATAAGATGCCCACCCTTATCGTTGGCGATTTGAACGCCCTTCACTACACCTGGAGCCAGCAAACCAACAAAGTCGGAAAAGTACTTCTTGCCATTGTCCGCAAACTTGGTGGCCACATCTTTGCCCCAGCCGACCCAACTCGCTGTGCTGCCTCAGCAAATAATAGAATCTCTGCCAGTACCCTAGATATTGCGATAGCCTTTAATTACACCTCGTCAGTTAATTCTAAAGTAACTTTTAAACAGCTGTCTGACCACTTCCCAGTTCTGTTGACTCTACAAGAGTCTCCACTCTTTTCGATATCATCCGAACCAAAGTCGCGAACAAACTGGAAACTCTTCTCAGACCTCATCAAGAAACAACCCCTTACCTCACCAATATTAAGAAGACCTGCACACATCGATTCCGCTGTCGAAAATATCACGCGGTTAATTTCTGATTTTATTAAGCAGGCATCCAAAACGGTCGTTCAAAAACAGAACTCATCCAACCGCGATCTACCATTATACATCAGTAAAATGCTCGAACAGAAATACCGCTTAAAACGGCATTGGACCCGCTATAGTGTCCCCCGCGCTAAGAACCAACTTAACCGAATTTCAAAAACAATTAGCGACGAAGTCAAATCGTTTAAGACTAATTCATGGAATAGATTCCTGAATGATATAACCGATGAAAAGCAAGGAGTTTGGAAACTTGCAAAAATCATCCGAGGCCCCAATTCACAAGCTAATAACACCATTTTCAACGGGCTCACCTGGATATTCAAGCCCGAAGACAAAGCCAAATATATGGCTGAGTATCTCGAAGCTCAATTCATAAACAAAGTCCCAATTCAATCTCGCATCGGTCAGACAGTCAACCAGCAACTCCAAAAAGTTAAGCTATCTATCGCACTAGATAATGATCTCCCAGCATCAATAAATGTCTCTACCTGGCGCACTAGTATCGCACATCTTAAACTTAACAAGGCCCCAGGTCCCGACAAAATTAGTGTCACTGCTCTGAGACTCCTCCCAGACCATTTCTACCGCTATATCTCCAATATTTTTAATGCATGTATTAGGATCGGCTACTTTCCATCTAAATGGAAACAAGCCGAAATTATTACTATCCCAGAAAAGGGCAAAAGCGAGGTATTCCTTCAAAATAGACGTCCAATCAGCCTCCTCAATATTCTGGGCAAACTCCTCGAAAGACATATTTTAGATGGCCTTACCAAATTTCTAGTTGCAAATAACTTCTATGCAGCTACTCAGTTTGGATTTAGATCCAAACTATCCGCAACTGCCCAAGCCCTCCATCTCGACTTCTTAGTTCAGCACTTCCACAGTAGAAAACGAAAGACCCTTATCGCCCTCTTAGATCTCGAAAAAGCCTACGACACAGTTTGGAGGCAAGCGGTGCTATTCAAACTCGCACAAATAAATACCCCGAGCCACCTTCAAAAAGTTCTATCCTCATTTCTGCAAAACCGCAGCTTTCGTGTTCGCGTCAACGACACAGTATCGAGCTATCACACTGCTCAGGATGGCCTTCCACAAGGCTCTTGCCTCTCTCCTGTTTTGTTTAACATCCTCATCAATGACATTCCGAAGCTCCCCGGAAATCAAATCAAAGTCCTCCAATTTGCTGACGACACAGCTCTAGTGGCTGCTGGCGCAAGAGATTCCACTACCGTTGGCAGACTCCAGTTAAGCCTTAACACTCTTCAGTCATGGTTCACAAAATGGCGACTCAACCTAATTCCAGTAAAACCGAGATCGTCTCATTGAATAGGCGACGGATGAAATCGCAGCTCGTGAAATTTGACAAATGCCACATCCCCATTAAAACCCACGCTACCTATCTCGGCGTAACGTTCGAAAGGCGCACTAGAAATTCCGCCATCTGGTCCAAACATTGTTCCCGTCGCCTAAATATAGCAAAGCTAACTGCGAGCAAGCTCTACCCCCTGATTCACGCGAAAAGCCTCCTGCCTGTAGAGGTAAAAGTCAATATTGTTAAAAATATTATTAGCCCCCAACTCTCATATGGCTGTGAACTCTGGGCAACCCGTCCTAGCACCGCAACCAAAAAACTCGATAGTTTCCGCAATAAACTCCTCCGCAGAGCAGTTAACTGCCACTATCTGACCCGGAATTCCGAAGTCCTTGAGCGGCTCAAAACGATCCCCCTAGACGCGTCCTCCTAAAACGATCCCCCTAGAGTGACTGGAGAAGTCTGTGCCTTTGTCGTTTCGCGAACGCGTCTAGAAGGATCGTGTTGAGCCGCTCAAGGACTTCGGAATTCTGGGTCAGATAGTGGCAGTTAACTGCTCTGCGGAGGAGTTTATTGCGGAAACTATCGAGTTTTTTGGTTGCGGTGCTAGGACGGGTTGCCCAGAGTTCACAGCCATATGAGAGTTGGGGGCTAATAATATTTTTAACAATATTGACTTTTGCCTCTACAGGCAGGGGGCTTTTCGCGTGAATCAGGGGGTAGAGCTTGCTCGCAGTTAGCTTTGCTATATTTAGGCGACGGGAACAATGTTTGGACCAGATGGCGGAATTTCTAGTGCGCCTTTCGAACGTTACGCCGAGATAGGTAGCGTGGGTTTTAATGGGGATGTGGCATTTGTCAAATTTCACGAGCTGCGATTTCATCCGTCGCCTATTCAATGAGACGATCTCGGTTTTACTGGAATTTAGTTTGAGTCGCCATTTTGTGAACCATGACTGAAGAGTGTTAAGGCTTAACTGGAGTCTGCCAACGGTAGTGGAATCTCTTGCGCCAGCAGCCGCTAGAGCTGTGTCGTCAGCAAATTGGAGGACTTTGATTTGATTTCCGGGGAGCTTCGGAATGTCATTGATGAGGATGTTAAACAAAACAGGAGAGAGGCAAGAGCCTTGTGGAAGGCCATCCTGAGCAGTGTGATAGCTCGATACTGTGTCGTGGACGCGAACACGAAAGCTGCGGTTTTGCAGAAATGAGGATAGAACTTTTTGAAGGTGGCTCGGGGTATTTATTTGTGCGAGTTTGAATAGCACCGCTTGCCTCCAAACTGTGTCGTAGGCTTTTTCGAGATCTAAGAGGGCGATAAGGGTCTTTCGTTTTCTACTGTGGAAGTGCTGAACTAAGAAGTCGAGATGGAGGGCTTGGGCAGTTGCGGATAGTTTGGATCTAAATCCAAACTGAGTAGCTGCATAGAAGTTATTTGCAACTAGAAATTTGGTAAGGCCATCTAAAATATGTCTTTCGAGGAGTTTGCCCAGAATATTGAGGAGGCTGATTGGACGTCTATTTTGAAGGAATACCTCGCTTTTGCCCTTTTCTGGGATGGTAATAATTTCGGCTTGTTTCCATTTAGATGGAAAGTAGCCGATCCTAATACATGCATTAAAAATATTGGAGATATAGCGGTAGAAATGGTCTGGGAGGAGTCTCAGAGCAGTGACACTAATTTTGTCGGGACCTGGGGCCTTGTTAAGTTTAAGATGTGCGATACTAGTGCGCCAGGTAGAGACATTTATTGATGCTGGGAGATCATTATCTAGTGCGATAGATAGCTTAACTTTTTGGAGTTGCTGGTTGACTGTCTGACCGATGCGAGATTGAATTGGGACTTTGTTTATGAATTGAGCTTCGAGATACTCAGCCATATATTTGGCTTTGTCTTCGGGCTTGAATATCCAGGTGAGCCCGTTGAAAATGGTGTTATTAGCTTGTGAATTGGGGCCTCGGATGATTTTTGCAAGTTTCCAAACTCCTTGCTTTTCATCGGTTATATCATTCAGGAATCTATTCCATGAATTAGTCTTAAACGATTTGACTTCGTCGCTAATTGTTTTTGAAATTCGGTTAAGTTGGTTCTTAGCGCGGGGGACACTATAGCGGGTCCAATGCCGTTTTAAGCGGTATTTCTGTTCGAGCATTTTACTGATGTATAATGGTAGATCGCGGTTGGATGAGTTCTGTTTTTGAACGACCGTTTTGGATGCCTGCTTAATAAAATCAGAAATTAACCGCGTGATATTTTCGACAGCGGAATCGATGTGTGCAGGTCTTCTTAATATTGGTGAGGTAAGGGGTTGTTTCTTGATGAGGTCTGAGAAGAGTTTCCAGTTTGTTCGCGACTTTGGTTCGGATGATATCGAAAAGAGTGGAGACTCTTGTAGAGTCAACAGAACTGGGAAGTGGTCAGACAGCTGTTTAAAAGTTACTTTAGAATTAACTGACGAGGTGTAATTAAAGGCTATCGCAATATCTAGGGTACTGGCAGAGATTCTATTATTTGCTGAGGCAGCACAGCGAGTTGGGTCGGCTGGGGCAAAGATGTGGCCACCAAGTTTGCGGACAATGGCAAGAAGTACTTTTCCGACTTTGTTGGTTTGCTGGCTCCAGGTGTAGTGAAGGGCGTTCAAATCGCCAACGATAAGGGTGGGCATCTTATCTTTAACAATCGAAGTAATGTCGGACTCGCTAATAAGTCTAGAAGGTCGGTTGTACACGGCCGAGATGCGGATGGGTTTACCGTTTAATTCGGTTATAATGGTGGTGTTCTCAAGATTGGAAGAATTGATATCAAGTGAAGATTGGAGGTTAGATCTAATACATATGGCTGTGCCTCCTCCGCGTCCTGACATTCTAGGGGTGCTGTGTATTTTATATCCAGCAAATTTGGGAGTGTGGATTTTTAAAAAGGTTTCGGTCATACAGCAGATTTGTACGTCGTGGGAGGTTAAGAGTTGCTGAATTTCGGGTAGTTTGTTAGAAACGCCTGCTGCATTCAGGTTTAATATCCTGGTTAATTGCTTGAGTACTCTTTTAGAAGGTCGGGTAGTAGCTCGCGGAGTAAAACGCGCAGGTCGTTTTTTAGCGAAGAGCTATGACCGGTTGTTTTAGGGTGTAACCGAGGGTGTGGAGGCCTTTTGGCCACTTCAGAGTAGGTGTTTTCGCGTGAAGGGGGGGGGGGGGATCATTTACGGGTCTTTTGGGGTTAAATTTGCAGTTTCGGGCCGTGGCTGCGTGGTCGCCCCCGCAGTTGGCGCAAACTGGTATGAAGTTGGTGGTGCTTTGCTTAGGGCAAAGTGAGGATTCGTGTTGCTCTGCACAGAGACTACAGACGGGGTTGCATAGCACAAAGCCTGCGAGTGGCCATATCTAAGCAACGAACACATTGCCGAGGGCCTGACTTACGGTGCCTATGCTCAGCACTGACGCGGGCGTGAATTACGCGTTGGCAAGAAAAAAGCTTATTG
Source organism: Aleochara curtula (assembly GCA_963978815.1). NCBI lineage: Eukaryota > Metazoa > Arthropoda > Insecta > Coleoptera > Staphylinidae > Aleochara > Aleochara curtula. Next base: position 4,255,092 of record OZ022221.1, read on the forward strand.
CCATCTTCGTCGCGAGAAGTTCGAACGACAACTAGGGGGAGGTGGTGTTGTATGTGAATACAAACGTTATTTATGTACACATTCAACAAAATGTGCAGATCGAATACTAGAAACATCTATTACTGAATTATTTGTAAGTTTAGTAAAGTCCAATGTTTATTTTATAAGCTTACTAAGCAGCCTATATACCGTACTACAAATATTAATTTTATTTAAATTGTTACAATTTTATATTTTTTGATATTTTTATCTCTGGCGTTGACACCGAATTAAAAGAACACAATAGCTAAATAACAGATCATCACTTTGATTTCTTGCTTATTATCAAGTTGTAGAGGCAGTTATCGATCCACCTAGAAATCCCATAAAAATTATGTGAAATACAAATATAGGATCTCAAATAAAGTTAAATTATACGCTCTAGCTTATTCTAGGATAATATTAAATTAATAAATAATATTTACCTTCCATATATGGTAATACGAATAATTCCGCTCTTAATAGATAACGTCTTTGTTGAACTTGAAAGTCATCAGAAGAACTTAAATTTCTTTTGGTGGTTTTGATTTGAATTCTCCTTAGGACAGGCCATATTGCGTGAATAAAATGCATTTATAATTTAAACATTTCAATTTATTAGTTAACTATAACAAGCATATCTTGCATAAAATGCATTAAAATAGTGTTGAAAATTTCATCATCATGATTTAGTAAGTAAGTACACGTAAATATTCTAAAAAGTGATTCCAATTGATTTTCACATAAATCAATTACTTTAGGCATTGAGTTATATATGGAAAAATGTGTTTGCAACGTTTTCATCAGTTGAAGTGTCTTCCAGTTTTCAAAAGAACAGGAAAACTTCTATATTATAAATGTTTTGAAAAGTTTGTTCGTTTAAATACACAACATCAAAATTTAATCAGATGATTAAATTATTACCAATCATAACAATTGTACTGAAATAATAATATAAAGTACCCTAACCTAAGTTGAAAATAGAATCACTTAAAAGGCACGTTTATAGTTCTTGGCTTCGGTTATTTATAAGTATGTACTTACTATTTTTCATCATTATTTAGTTTTTAAATTAAAACTATATTTCACTCACCAATAACTCAATAAGTTATTTATAAATGCTTCATTTATCAAATCAAAATTATACTAAATCCGAATTTATCCTTGCCGATTATTGCTGTGCATTCATTTGGATGTTTGATTGTTGCAAATATCTTATTTTCAACGCGTTCAAGCTAACACGTGTTTAAGAAACTATTAGCAAAGTAACCTCATATTTTCATTATTTAATCAATTGATTAAGCAGATATTTAATCTACAAGATTATTAAGCATGCATTCAATTCGTCTAGAAACTCGAATGCATTCGTCTTCTTGAACATTAGTATTATGACACATTTGTGATACCTCATCCAGAATTATGTTTTGCCTTATTGGTATGACACCCTCCTTATCATTAGTGTTTATAACAAGATCATTGTTTGCATTAATAACGTCTGTTTTAAGTGATATGCAACGTAATAAGCATGCATCTTTATCGTTGCGTAATAACATCTTTACTACAGTTTTAAGGCGTTGTCTGCTGAGGTTATTTAGATTACGTTTAATATGCAATGTTTCAATACACTCCTTAAGGTAAGCATCGTTCCTAGAGAAAATTCTAAATGTCAGACATTTGTATAACTCATTTGCATGAAGACAAGGCTCTTTATCAATAAAGCCTACGAAACAATGCGTAAAAACCTGCGTCATTTTCGAATTTGATAGTCTAGTAGTCGCATTCATAATGTTTTCAGTTGTTGATTCCACCCGAAGCTTTAACTCTTCTTGAGTACACTTGTCAACGCATTTTGCTTTCGGAAGGTTAAACACATACTTTTGATTATTTTTATTGATTTTGGTTTTTATGCCGGCTGCTCTCAAACATTTAACGCGTATTTTATCATATCGCATTTGAAAATCTATCTCTTGCTATGGAAATAAATGTTTCTTTAGAATAAGATACTGAATCTACTTTAAATAATTTATTATTATTTACCAAATATACTTACAGAATTAACAAAGGCTGGACCAGAAATTAAAAGAATTAATAATAATCTTTGATACATGTTGTCAGTGTACGGATCAGTTTTATAATAGTTTATATCTGGAGAAATATTTTGAACTATAGCTTTCGATGTTCAAAATGTGATGATAAATTTAATCATTATGAGAATAACACACGTAAGTGTTACCTAAAGTGCGCAATAATGTATATTTACCGCCATTAGTTTTATTGAATGGGCTAGTGCTCACAAACATTAGCCATTAGTTATTAAATGCAGCTTATTAAAAATAGCTTTTAATTTAAATTCCATACAAATATTTAAAGAAACCAAAAGAAATAATAAAATCTTTTCTCTACGTGTGTCGTGCTCGAATTTCAAGCGTTGGCGTTCAAAAACGTCCATCTTATTGCGATATAAGTCTCGATATGCCGCAGTTTTTACCAATCCCTTTAATTTGGCGTTTTTGAATGAAAATATCCTAATCAACGCAGGAAATTATGTCAAATTTGCCTCGATTTTTCTAATACGCCTGCATATTTGTCAAACAATTTCTAGTTGTAAAAGAATAACCTAGTTTTGCTTAATTCAAAGTTGACATAGTATGTTCTCTATCTGTGTTGATCTGTGTTCTCTACTGCGGTCACAACATAACCTTTATTTTCCAGTGCACATGAAATATAAACATTAGGTATGATACATGAATATTATTAGTATGAAACGAATATTAATATCATAAAATACTTTAAAGCACAATAATAATTTCTAGAATAATGTCGTTAGTGCGTGTAAATCGTTTTGTGGTTAGGCGCACTCCAAAATATTTTTCAACTGCAGCACATGAGGAATACACAGCAGTACCTAATTACCCTGACATATTAGATCTCTCATTTGCGAAGAAGCAGGAACGGAAAAAGCAACAAGACCATGATCATATTAAAACAGTGAAGACTGTGGAAGAAAAGCAAATCAAACTGAATATGCCAAAGTATTATGGCTTTAAGTGTTACAACTTCCTAGAAACAAAAATTCCTTACAACAGTTTGCAATTAGCACAGCATATTACTAGGACTCATTTAAAAGAGGATTCAGATTTGCCAGAATACTACAAAAGTATTCAAACTGATAATGTTGATATTCAAGGTCTTAAGAGTAAAATTGAAGAAGCACTACTAATTGAATTAGATGGATACAAGACAACTGATGGCATAATTGATGCTTCACCTGAAGATGAAGAGAATATGCTGACATGCCAAATAGTCAAACAAGTCAATAGAACATGTATAAACAATCTTGTGCAAGATTTTTCATATTTATTAGATTCTCAAGTTGACTTACAACCAAGAATTGAATCTGTTTGGTATGCTGGTGGCATGAAACCACCCAAAAATGTAAAAAAGTATAGAACTGGCAAACATCAAGAGTGGAGAAAGGATACTGTGAATGATCCAACTGACAGAATAATACAATATGAAGGAAAACCTGTGCTTACAATCAGGAACAGTTTGCCATTACCATCTTTTATTCCACTCAGTGAAGCAGTGATTGGAAACTATGAAGTACCAAAATGGATTTATGATCCCAGAGTGGCTGGAATTGCAACACATCATAGTCCAATTGCAAATGTTCCAGGTTTAAATCTAGTTTCATTTTGTTATTCTTGTTTTTAATATGTTTTTTTTACTAAAAGGATTTTGGCCTGGTGACCCACACAACTTTGGAATATTGTCATACCACCAGCGTGGACACATGTTGAACCGCCATTTCGGTGATGCTGAGGATGATAAGAATGCAGTACACCGACAAGCGATCCTCGCAGGTTTTGGGTGGCTTAGCGCACAAGCAAATTTTTTAGGCTTTAATACGTTCAATGACATCACTTACCCTCTAGCAACGCAGATGGTGATAACAAATGGTCAATTGTGGTCATTCTACGGCTACCAAATGAATACAATGCTTGTACATGGAAAGAATATTGACGAAAATGAAAAAGTGAATATATGCTTTGCTACGCCCGAGTTAAAACTGTTTGAAGAGTTTAAAGATGGAAAATTGATTGGTTTAAATGAAGATGTTCTAAAAATGATCATTCAATTATATACAAATGCTCCCGCCGAGCGCATGGGCGTTAATCTACGACCATATTTGAGTCAACAGGAGAAAGTAATTGCTGATTATCAAGACGTAGACAAGAGAGAATGGTTGGAAAGAGAATACAAACATCTCGTATCACGAAAACCAAGATTTAAACTTCCCTATGAGGTGTACAATTGGGAGAAGATTTATAAGGTGGACCATAAAACGCGACCAATGGATAAGCGCAGACGTCCCTTCGAATTGTTCTTTAAACCATCCGATAGAAAATTAAATGAACGACAAGCATTTTATATACCGAAAATTTTACGTCCTGATTTACCTAAACATAAAGGTAGATATGCGAAGGAATATTTTCCATAAAGCGTGCATCTTGTATAAATAAACGTTAGTTCCACTATGTATTTGCTATTTATTTAATATTTGATAAGAATTAATTACGTAATTAATCTTAATCTCGTTTAAATTTGGTCCAGAGTTTCTCTTTCCATGGCATGCCCTGTCTGATAAAATGGTAAAAGTTTTATTCAAATTCGGTAAACTGATAATTTGCGGAAACTGGCTTTAACATTGCGCAAATGTTAAAGAAGTTTGCGCATTTAGTCTTGTACTTTGGGTTGCATAAAAGTCACGATAAGGGTGTATCGATTTTCCGCGGTAAATTAAAGTTATATTTTCGGCGCTTTTCATCCACGAAATGCGTAAAAGCGCACCCTGCGTGTACCTTGTGTGCACTGTCAACATTTCGTCAATAAATTAGCAAGCAGCATGATGTAGTTGAATAGTTTTTTCATGCGGCTGACGATAATATTTCGTTAATTTTGCGCGGAAAACCTATCTAGTCCTCGTGGAAAAATGAATCAAGGTAGGACAAGTGTTTCTACATATTCAAATAAGTGACCCAATTGTGAATTTTCTAGAAGGACATACATTCAATCGAGCGCAATCCACGTTAAGCGTATCAGCAGTGGATTATTATTTAAACCTGCCTGGTCCTCCATCGCCTACAATGTCAACAGTCACATTAACGCCAGGTAGAATGCGTAATATCGACCAAGATATGGAAGCGCTGAAGGCGTCCCGAGCAGATAATCCGTTCATAAGGGTAATTCAACAACTTGCAGCTAAGAATTTATGAAATATCTGCGTGTTACCTATTTTAGCAAGTAATTGCGAGCAGAGAATCACTTGCCGATTGCATTGACGAAGTAGAATCGGATGATGCCAACCTCATGTCCCAAGAATATCCAGCAAACCTTGACGTTGACCCATTAGCGCTTCCCGAAATGCATGAGCACATGATACGCAGTCCGCCGCCCGTGAATTGGCCCCGATCACCCAATCACCGATTTTTCCAGTTTCCTACTGCCGAAGATGAAACTCTTCAAGTTGAAGTACTGGTAAGTGCATATTACACAATATCTAAGCGCTTGCTAGAGTATTATTATATTTTAGAGTAAAGATAAGAACAAAACAAAGCATTGGGATATGTTGGATCACTCGCCACTGAAAGCTGCTTATCAGAAATCTTACCAGGACCGTTTCTCCATACTTACACCAAGTTCGCTCCGAAGTGGCGAGGATAGCGTTCGATTAATGTCCTCCGATGATTGAATTGATCGCGTATTTTGAGAATGCTGATTCAAATATTATTGAATTAATTTTGTGATACATTTTTCTAGTAAAAACTTAATAGGGCAACCTACAAAACTATTGCATAAGAATTGATAATGTTGTACAAATATGTTCCAACTTTCGTTGATTTTTGCATGTTTCTTACATTTATCTCTATAATGAGTAAATACTATTCCATGTTATTTAATCACGTACAACTAAGTAATCGTTACATAATTTTAATGAGCGCTCTGTAAGAAATTACCTAGAGCTAAAAATAGGAGCATAAATATTATTTTTTAATATGTTTAGATAAAGTTTAATGTTTAAATGTTCTCTACATGTATAACAAAACAATATCAATTGAAATGGTCAATTGATGTATGCAAATGTACTTAATTGAATTGGCTAACAATTTACATACACAAGTACTAACTTTAAAAATTGGCGCGGGACGCAAAATTCAAACAAATTATATTTATTAGGAAATTGGCAATGAACGAAAATTCAAAACTTTTAGTTCAACGGCAATTTGCCGTTGAAGTGCTAACAAATGTGTTAGATGTTATTAAAAGAGGATTGTATATTTTTGTGCAGCTTTCATCTAAAAAACTAGAAGATATTATACAAATACGATATGCTTATCCATAACTAAAATATACACAATTACGCTGAGATTCTTTTAAATTCTGCTAAGTCTTAATTAAAAACACGGTGATTTTGGTTGATATTTATTTATCAAAAGTGACTTTTGCATAACTCATTATTTACAATAAAACTAACTACCTAAACGGATACTTATTCCACCATATTCTTTTGCTTCGATGGTTTTGAATTTCCACTTCCCTTCTTCAGTACAACAGATTCCCCAACGATTTTATTTAATGGCGCTTGTTGAAATTCATCTAATGTTAGTGTATTTTTCACTTTCAAAGCTAAAGCTTCCACTTCGGGGAAGCCGCAATCAGCGCAATACTGGATGCATTTCTAAAATTTAATATTGACAAAAAAATATTTAATGATTTCCTATATCTTAAATTACTTACAGTGGCATCTGAAGGACTTTTCTCTTTTATACAATGGTCGATATATAATGAAAGTGGGTCGATTTGTGGCACACCCACAACGCTATGAATATCTTTATCCAATTTATTCATGATAATACTTGCTTTCTCAAAGTCATCATTCCACAAAACAATCGTCATTATATTTCCCAACATTTCACCAGTAAATCTAAATTAAGATAGCTCAATTAATTCATTTTGTTTATATACTAAATTCTAATCACTTACGTTAATTTTTGTATCCTATTTTCATTTTGATTCGCTATTTTGCTCCATATACCCCATGCAATAGTCACAAAACTTTCGTAAAGATTTGAACCGGCTGGTGGTTTATTAGTCATCATGATGTTAAGCATTGCATTCAAGAGATTTTCACGATCTGTTTGATCAAAAATTGTCATGTCCGACCACAACTTGGGTAGGTAGTCAATTGCTGCATTCAATTCAACTTGCTTTAAGATTTCTCCCATTACAGCAGGTTCTGGTACATAAATATGTGGCACAAGATTTTCATAAATTTCGGACATAAAATCATCCAAAGGCATTGCCTCACACATCAATGTAAAGTAATGACGACTAAAATAGTATATATGTAGAAAGGACCGACATTAACCATTAACTTACTGATAAATAGACTCCTTAAATGAATCGCCAATTAAATCATAGTTATTTCCAAAATTTAATAAGTTGTTGACTCGTATTGCCAATTCGCGATCATGAAGATGGTTGTGGCACACATCCATTGCTGTGGCAAAAAAATAAGTGTCTTTTAGGTCTCGAATTTGAAATTCCTTGTTTTCCAAATGTGGCAATATATCCCGCAGGATATAACTAACGGGTCCACGCTCCTTGCAATATGTTATCAACATAAAATACCATGATGCTAAGCTTGGCTCAATTCCCAACAATTGAAACTCTTTCAGGACGCTAAGCATGTTCTGCCGGTTGACTCGCCCGGTACCCATTGTACTTCCTGCTTCAAGAACCGCGTTTAATGTTCCTAAATTAGGTTGAACTTTTGCAATACACATGGCTCCTAAAATATCCTTTACAAATGACCAACGCATATCATATGCTTCCTTCAGAAAGTTGGCCACTTTTATTATGGAGCTATATGCATTAACATTCAACACAAAACCTTTAGATTGGGCTTCTTCAAACAATTGCCATGCGCGGTCCACTTGATAATATTTTGACATTCCTTGTATTAAAGAAGAATACACTTCAGCACTTGGATTCTCTATGCTGATAAATAACTCTTCAGCAAGTTCCCCATCCCTTCAATTAAAGCCAAATATTATTTAGAAGAATAATAAACAAGAACTCACTTACTTCCATGTTTTTCGTATTTTTTCTTTGCCCATACTTTGCTTATACCACTTTTCCTCAACAAATTCCTCAGATAATGTGTCTTCATGATTACAGAAACACAGTAAATCAAGAAAACTTTTTTGTGTTTCTTCACTAATTGATATCCCATTGTTTTTTAAAAGCTTATAAACTAAGACTGCATCTGATACTAGAACATTACTAATTGTTTTCTTAAGATCCTCCTCAGTCACCTCAGACTTTTGATTATAAACCATCTTAGGGAAGAACATTTCAATTGGTGGATCACATTCCTTGTGCTGGAATAAGTTTGGATGCTGTGAGCGCACCCAATGTGCTGTCTTTTTGCCTGACTCTTGAGCCAGAGCAAATGTCCTTTTGCCAACATTAGACATGGGAATCAAATATGGATCATCATGATATTTGTAGTGTGCAGCTGTTAGATCTTTCTTGATTGTACTCTCAAGTGCCCTAAGAATATCTGTAGGTCCTCTGTTGATTCTCTTTGGTATTTCTAACTCTTCTAACTTTGTTTGTGTCGACAAATATCTTAGCAATACTTTAGAATAATTCCCATTTATTGTATAAGATCTACAAAACATTGAAAATTTAAATAATTTGCATTAGTATTGCTTTTATTTAACGTTACCTAGCCTTAAGTATAGCGGCGGCAGTGTTCATGTTAGTGTATTTAATAGAACTAATGAAGTTCTTAGAAGAAGTATACTAAAATGTACGCACTCAACAATGCGAAAAACTTAATACTCTTGTGAAACTATTGCTTGATATTACTTTGTTATATATTTATAGTTTTAATTGAAAGTTTTTATTTGTTAAGCAAATTCAACTGAGTTCAACAAAATGACCACGGTAACTTAATAGGTTACCTTTACATTTATTTACTTATACTGGATAGATGGCAGTAAAAGCTTTATTCCTAGATTTTCTTTTCTAAATAAAGTTAATAATAATCAATTACCACATTCTTTATTTTAAATGTCCACATCATGTTTGCATAAAATTATATGTATCAAAAAACCACATAGTTGGAATTTTAAGCAACAATGTAGCAAAAATCCACAATACATGTTTATTTAGTATAAAATACAAACAAAATAGCATACATCCGATATGGTCTAGTGGCTAGGATACCTGGCTTTCACCCAGGAGGCTCGGGTTCGATTCCCGGTATCGGAAGCTTTTTGAAATATTTTACACATATTTTTACATCTGCTCAACTAAATGGAATTTTTATGTAGATAGTTTGAGAAAACAATTTAAATCACTCCAATTTGATATCAATTTATTAATTATGAAAAAGCAAGAACCTTTCTTGGGAATATATAAATTAAGTAAGAAATTAATTAGTACAAATCTAGAAACCATTTCCATATAATTAATATAATTTTTTTACTTTATACTGTTGTTGAAAAAATTCTCAAGATTTTGAAACAAGCTTATATGCTTATGTAAGTTTTATTTATTATTTTAGGAAAATTTGCAAAACAACCTGGCAGCGGTGGGATTCGAACCCACGCCTCCGAAGAGACTGGTGCCTTAAACCAGCGCCTTAGACCGCTCGGCCACGCTACCTGCAGGTAGCGTCGGCCATTAAATGATTCAGCAATATAACGAAAGGGATTGTTAAATGTATTGAACTTCCTATAATTATTCTATTCGCGTCGCGTACGTCGGCGCCGTGGCTTAGTTGGTTAAAGCGCCTGTCTAGTAAACAGGAGATCGGGGGTTCGAATCCCCCCGGGGCCTTGCGGCCAACGCTTGGTTCGGTCAGCTTTTTGATAATTTAGTAGTTAAAAATATTTAAAACCAATACCACTTATGATGTTAATGAATCTCATATGCATTGTTACGGATATTCTTCACTTGAAATAAATATAAATACGGATTAATGTTATAGAAATATAAAATTTGTTGATTTCGGCGGGAGAGAGGAAACATAATTAATTCCTGCGCAACGTCGGGCCCACATCGGACTCCAGTTCATCATTAGTCTAAACTCTGTTGAGAAACAATAAATGTAACTTAAATCAATTTAACTAAACCTTTTGACAAGATTGAAAATCAAGCCAAATGTATTTTCTTTTATTTTATGTGCAATAATTAAGTTCATCTGCATCTGCAAGAAGTGAAAATAAAGAATATTGTAGAACAAGAATTGATGGCGACTTAATAAAAGCCAGAACTGTGCATAGTTTTCAGTCATTATGGGCGTTGCAACGCAATGTCTTTTGCATCAATTGTTGACTTTTAGGAAATTCCTAAACATTAAGTATTTAAACCACATTTTTACAACAGAATTTAGTTCAGATTAAACGACAAAAAAGTACTGGTTTTTAAATAAAGTAAATACAGATTAAGTTTATATAATATAAAACACATACTATACAGTAGGTTCATTAAAACATGATATCTTCAATGTTGTTTGTATAATGTATAATACAATGTATGTATAATACAAGTTCATACATGTATAATTAAGGAAGCCGCTATGTACCTACATACTTATTTATTGTAAGTGTTTGCAGCATGGTATTCACCACACATAGTAATCATATTTAATTCGCATATTTTTTTCGTTTGATGTAAAAGAATTGTGTAAAAAAATATGTTGATTAAGTAATTAAGAAGTCAAAAAGAAAATGTTATCAAAAAATTCCTTGGAATGATAAATGACATTAAAAATGAATGTGGTGCGCGGCGCCTATATAAGATCATAATGAAGATTACCGCCACGTGTGAAAATTACCTTCAATTCTAGTTATTGTTATTCACGAGGATCAACTGCATGCGCTGATTACGTACCTGGTAATTGCGGAATTAATATTAATATACAAAAGCCCATAAAGTGCCAACAAACACAGTTTGCAATTTTTTTAGTTCGTTGGAAATTAAAGTTTAACATTAAAAATATTAGTACACAATGTGGGTGAGAAATATTTTATTATCTCTACTATCTTCCCGTATTTTACTGCAAATCAAATGTTGTTGTGGTTTTTCTGTATAGGGTGGCATGTGCCTCATCAGTTTCACTTTCTTTACCTTGTTACAACCGTCGGTATTTGGAGCTGTGTGGCGAGATAAAGATAAGGGGAACAAGGAATTAATTGTTCTGGATATTGATCCTGGAGTGGATGATATTGAAGGGCTTGTTATGTTACTAAATGAGCATAACAAGGGTACCTTGCAAATTGTTGCAATTGTGATATCTGATGGAAATACAGACAGGAGTCATGGAATTAATAATGTGTTTAGAATTTTGGATGTTTCACGACGTTTAGATGTATGTTTACTTAGGTATTCTAGCAAATATGAGCATACAATAATTACTTGTTGCAGATTCCTGTTTATCCCGGTTCGTTTTCATCAATTCTACCCCACGCAAATTCTACTGTACCATTGGAAAACTTTTTTGGATCTGATGGTTTTGGTGACTTACATTGGCAAAAAGATCCTCCAATTAAACGCCTTAGGCGTTCACTCGCAACTGAGAAATTACAACAGTTAGTTTCTAGAAATCCTGGAAAGATAACATATATTTCACTAGGCCCACAAACCAATTTAGCACTCTGCATGCGTCTCTACGAAGGGTTCGCCGGTAAATTGAAGAAAATTTATGCAATGAGTGGTCTCTTTGTGGGTGATCGTGAATACAGCGAATTCAATGTTCGCTTTGATCCTGAATCGTTTGAAATTGTCTTTGCAATGTTAGAGTGCCCAATGACCATTTTTACATGGCAAGCGTGCCTTACAAAACCACCAAAACGAGTAATAGTTATTCACCAATCATGTTAAACCCGGGAAATTCTAAATTCTTTATTATATTTCAGGTCTGGTTTGAAAATGAAACTATTTCAAACCCTATCTTTGATATGGTATTACGCGCTGAACAAGCTGTGAAACAATTGCATCCTAATGATCCACAATGGATAAGTTGTGATCCCATGACGGTAGCGGCATATTTGAAGGAAGATATTATTATTCAAAGTTATGAATCGCCATTGATGGTTCATCTCAATGGTCCAGAACGTGGTATTATCGAAAACAGTACAAGTACGGAAAATGCTAGACATCCAGTTAAAGTTATAATGCAAATTGATTATCCAAAAGCTGAAAAAATATTTTTGGATGCTTTTGAAGGGGTATGTAAAACAAGAACATGTCTGTATATATATCAATGATGTTACCGTGACCTAAATGTTTGGCTAATAGTGAAACATAATAAATTGTATATAAATTGCAATTACAGTCTTAATATACCTGTCAGAAATGGTTTAACCAGCTCATAAGTTTCATAATTCCACAGGATTTAGTAGTTAATTTCCGTTTTAAGAATTTCAAGTATGCATAAAGGCTTGGGTATAGAAAAAGCCAATAAGTTTTAAAGAAAATGATTTCCGACAGCTGAACTAAAATATTTAAGCGTGATCAGAGTAACTAATATGTTAAGAACGTATCGTTAATTTTCATACACGAATTCAAGGACAACATCTAAAACCTTTTTAGAATGTACATTAAAGTTTGCAAATGACATTTATTTCGTTATTTAAAAATTGAATAACTTGCATATTCTTGGCATATCAGGATTTATTTGCCAAAATGTTGTTATTGTTATTATGTAGATAAAAAGTACAATTTTATGAAGTTGAGTTGATCAATACCGATAGTTGTTATTGTAAACATAACTGATTTAATTATTGCCTTATCATTCCACATGTGGAAATTTAAAAATTTGTAAGTAATAATTAATATTAAGGTGAAGTTATCAATACATAACTGTTCTCACTCATATCGGAAGCACCACTACCATCACCTTCGATAGCTCAGTTGGTAGAGCGGTGGACTGTAGAAAGTTTCTCTCATAGTAATCCATAGGTCACTGGTTCAAATCCGGTTCGAAGGAACTTTTTACATTTTATTTAAGGAATCTTATTTATTATTACTTTTTATTCTATCTTTTACTTATTTAAAATAAATCATTCATTATCATTAATCATTCATGAATTATTTCTAAGCTTCAAATTATTTCTAAGCGTTTTTTTTATTAAGTATTGAAACTAGTGTTTACTAACAATCAATTTGTTGATGACTTATATTACTAAGATAATTGAATTCAAGCAACTTAACTTTCAGTGGGTAAGTACTTGAGCAAGTGATTTAATTTATTTAATTTACTTAATTAGTCAGTCGGTCTCTTCCGCTTAAGTCTTCTTATTGCTTTGTGTAACGTTATGATTTTTTTTGCTTCGATGTTGACATGATTTTTCAATCTTTCTTTATGTGCTGCTTTGACTTTGTTAGCAACATCGGTTACTGTTTCTATACTTAGATCCCGATGCAGGTCGTCGTTTCTAACGTACCATGGTGCATTTACTAGAGATCGTAGCACCTTGTTTTGGAATCTTTGAATAATATCTATATTAGTTCTGCTGGCACATGACCAGAGTTGAATTCCATAAGCCCATACTGGGCATAGTACTTGTTTATAGAGTGTTATTTTGTTGTGGAGCGCTAGTTCGGATTTCCGTCCTAGAAGCCATTGCATTTTATTGACTTTGATATTAAGCTCGGCTCTTTTTTTCTTGACGTGCTCTTTCCATTTTAGTTTGGTGTCCAACGTCATTCCAAGATATTTGGCCGTGTTGGCATATGGGACTACCACGCTGTTAATATAAATTCGTTTGTTGTCAACACTTTTCTTTGTAAAGTTGATGTGTGTGGATTTAGATTCATTTAGCTGGATGCGCCATTTTTTTGTCCAGTTTTCTACTTTGTTTATTGCATGTTGCAACTTTTGGGTCGACTCGAAGACCGTTTTTCCTACCGCTAACAGTGCTGTATCTTCAGCAAACGTTGCTGTTATGCTGTGAGGAGTAGTTGGGATGTCGTACATATAAATTTGGAAAAGAGTTGGCCCTAACACACTGCCCTGAGGAACTCCAGCATCAATTTTCTTTAGTTCGGAATAAGCGTCATCATACTTGACTCTAAAGTATCTGCCAGAAAGAAATGATTCTATTAAATTATAGTATTCAGGAATACTTGCTTTTATTTTGTGAAGTAGGCCTATATGCCAAACTCTGTCAAACGCCTGTGCGATATCTAAAAACACCGCTGAGCATATTTTTTTGTTTTCTAAAGCGTCTTCTACAACATTGGTAATACGATGGATCTGGTCAATCGTTGAATGACTATTTCTAAACCCAAATTGGTGTGAAGGTATCAGCTTCCTTTCTTCTATAATTGGTTTCAATCGTTTAAGTATTAGCCTCTCCAACAGTTTCGATATTATGGGAAGCAGCGAGATTGGTCGGTAAGACTCTGCTTCACTTAATTTTTTCCCCGGTTTTGGTATCATTATGATTTCGGCTGCTTTCCAAATGCTTGGTACATGATTTAAACGAAAGCACGCATTGAGGATTTTAGCTAACTTTGCTATTGCTTTTCTGTGGAGGTTCTGCAACATATTGCCAGTAATTAAGTCAAACCCCGGAGCTTTTCTTTTTGTAAAATTTGTTTTAATTTCTTTCAAAACTTCTTTAGCAGACACCTTAGGAATTGTGGTTGTATGCTGCTGTTGCCATAGATGAGGTAGAGACGATGTGCCGACTTGAGGTTGAAATCTGGCTTCAAGATGCTGTGCCAGCAAGGCAGCCTTTTCCTCGTTGTTTCGGGCCCAGGTACCATCTGGTTTTTTAATTGGAGAAGCTACAGCAGTAGGTCTCTTTAAGTATTTAACCGCTTTCCATAACGAGTATTCTGTTTTGCTATCTGCAGTTAGTTCTGATAGGTATTTGTTTGTACCGTTTTGTTTGAAAGTGAAGATTTCATTTTTTAATTCTTTACTAGCTTTGTTTAGACGCGCTTTGTCTAAATGATGTCGTGTTTGAGAAAAGAAATAGATACCGAAAATAAATACTTGTTAACAAAACAGAATGGAAACAACCTTTAAATTGTTAAAGAATGTATGCTTAAAAACTAGGCTATTTTCTTATCTACAATCTTTTTGTCATTATCACTTAATTGCGAACAAAATACTTTTGACAGTAAATACCTAACAACTTTCACAAATATTTTCAAAACCAAGTAAATAACTATTAATAAAGCGCTGATTCCAGCTATAATTGCAGGAATTACATCGACATAATAATACTGATGAAATGGTATTTGTGGTCCTTTCAATTGTTTGGCTCCTTTATGTCGAAGCACATATTCAATCCACCATACAGCCCTATCTAATGGTTTTATTGGTGTATCTTGAATTAATTTAGCGAGATATTCCACTCTCCTTTTATATTTTGGATTGGTAATTACTTCAATAATTGTTGTCTTAAACTCTTCCACATTCATTGTATATCGGTCTAAAACTAGACCAAGTCCTTTATTTTTCACTTTTTCTGAGTTTGCATTTTGGTCGCCGTAAAATGGTATTACCACAACTGGAATGTAGGAATACAAGGCTTCCTCAAGTGATTGAGCACCTCCTTGGTTAATAAACAATTTTAAATTTGGATGCCCTATAATTTAAAATCATTAGTTAGAAAGCATTCCATACATTACCTAATAACTTACTAAGAACATCTTGTTGTGGAACCCATTTACTTATTTTCACATTTGCTGGTTTATCAGGCATTGTATCACTTTCAAATTTCCATAAAACTTTATAAGGTAATTGTGCAAGTGTTTGAGTGATAGTTTGTTTTAATTCAATTGAAAGTTCCTTGCTTAAAACATTGGTGCCTAAACTCAGATAGATAACTCCGTCTTTAGCATTATCCATAAAGTGTTGCAAATCCTGAAGAAAGATTTCATACAATAAAAGCAACAGAAAATTTAGTAGATTGATATTACCTTTGGCAGTACTTTCTTTGGTTTAATATGAATTCCACCGGCAAGAGAAATAGTGCTTGGCGTTAATGGCCTTACCGGAGAAAACACTGGATTAATATTAAGAAACAACATATCTATTTCATTAGCCAACTGCGTAACACATGGTATTCCATCACCAAAATATTTCTTGACTAATGCATTCATGT
This sequence comes from Aleochara curtula, assembly GCA_963978815.1. NCBI lineage: Eukaryota > Metazoa > Arthropoda > Insecta > Coleoptera > Staphylinidae > Aleochara > Aleochara curtula. The sequence goes on from OZ022221.1 coordinate 4,271,309, forward strand.
CATCCTTTGCTAAGTTAATGGTAAAATCCATAATATTCGTTAAACTAAATACTAACAATCTTTGGAAGAACGTCATATCATCTTGATACGGAAATATTGATACTGGATAAAGAATCGAATGCGTCGGATTACCCATTCCTGCATGGGAATAGGGTAGTGCATCCATTGATCCAACGCCAATAATAGGTGCATTAAATCGATATTTCAACGCAAACGGCAACGGACTATAGCATTCTGTAATAATCAAATCAAAATGCTCCGTTTTATTGTTGAGTATTTCTTGAATTTGTGGCAGTGATAATTGGAAGTCAATCAGTTCTAATGGTTTTGACATTAAGGCGCCGCTAAGCAAAAGTTCAACGTAACTGGTGTTGATTAGCATGTTCATCATGGACTTGAAAAGTGGATACGTCTCCCGAATGCTCACCTCTTTGAAGTGTGGAAGGTTTTCACCAGTTGGGTCGGTTGTAATAATAACTACATCATGGCCACGAAGGGCAAGTTCACGCCAGATGGGTTGATAAAATACTTGATGGCTGTATGATGCTGCTGCTATCAATCCGAGAATTCTTTTCGATTGTGACAGTTGGAATAGAAATGAAAATACAACGAATACATAAATTACATTGAGCTTCATTTTCGTAACGAGACTTAATTAATACTTTAATAAGACACCAATTCAAAGAGCAGCGAATTATAGAAGCACAAATTATTAAAATGCACTTTGAAGTCAAATTGTGAGAGAGCATAGATGTGTAAACTTATTATGTTTACATTGAATACTTCTATAAATAGCTGCGAAATAAACACAGCCGACGTTTGCTCAATTGACTAGTGTAATTGATATGATAATTATCTCATAAAAAACCATGTTACTATGAGGTACTATCGAATGTGATATGTTCATGTTTTCATCTTTCCAAATTTAAAAGAAAATTGTTTGTTATGAATTTAAATATGGACTTAAAAATTTCATCTATTCAATGTAACATATTAAAAATATCGTGTATAGAAATATTTATCTAAATAACTAAAACAATGTTTAATTCGTTCTATCTTAAGGTGAATAAGATAATAAAAATAGTGAAGCCTAATATTCACATTGCCCATTATGATATAAATATTTGATTGTTGAATCAAATGTTTAGCAAGCAACTCGCGTATCTATATGTCGCGTATAAATACAAAAATATAGATGACCCAGGATTTGAATATTGTTGAATATATTTGAACCGAACTAAAATTCATTATTGTCTGACAGACGTAGACAAGGAAGTTCTATAAACAAAGCTTTAATAGTGAATTTAGTTGGTCTTCAGTAATCTAGGAATATAGGTATACACTTTGACCAAATTATGTACAGTGGACGCAGCAGTGTGCAACCCGTGCAGCCTGTATGCTGGCTGATGCTGGCCATATTATGGCTGGCCCAAGCTGGCCATACAAAGAACATAACCTTGAAATTTTATATTGCACGTCCCTGGTTTTGTTGGGTTTTGTTTGCCGACGGGTTTTACGTGGTTTAGTACGTAAACAATAACCTTATTTCTCATTGAAAATGAAGTCTCAATCCGAATATAAGTTAAATTCGGCTCCGGATGACGCGATTTCTTCTGTGAAATTTGGCCCAAACACAAGTCAATTTTTATTAGTTAGTTCGTGGGATAAAACCGTACGTTTATATGATGTAGATGCCAATACTATGCGACATAAATATTGGCATGAACACCCAGTGCTTGATTGTTGTTTTACGGTAAGTCGAACTACTTCTTACACAATTAGAAACATAAGTTGAATACTATTTTAGGATGCTGTGCATTCTTATAGTGGTGGAATTGATAACACATTAAAAACGTTTGACTTCAATGCTGCAAGTGAAACTGTAATTGGCAAACATTTAAATGCAATTAAATGTGTGGAATATTGCCCCGAGATAAATGGAATTCTCACAGGGAGTTGGGACCACCATTTAAAGTTATGGGATCCCAGAGGCCACTCATGTGTTGGCACATACAACCAGACTGAAAGAGTATACACCATGAGTTTGGCTGGTGAGAAAATTGTTGTGGGCACAGCAGATAGGAAAATATTAGTTTGGGATCTCAGAAATATGGCATACACACTACAACGGCGTGAATCTAATTTAAGATATCAAACACGTGTTATTAGATGTTTCCCAAATAAGAAGGGTTTTGTATCAAGCAGCATAGAAGGAAGAGTTGCAGTAGAATATCTTGATGCAAGTCCAGAAGTACAGAAAAAGAAATATGCTTTTAAATGCCACAGAACAAAAATTGATGGTGTTGAAAAAATTTACCCAGTTAATGCTATCAGGTAAATGGCAAATCCTTTTGATTGTAATACTTTATTTAATAATTTAATAAATTTTCCAGTTTCCACCCCACACATCATACATTTGCAACTGGAGGTTCAGATGGCTATGTCAATATTTGGGATGGATTCAACAAAAAACGGTTATGTCAATTCCACCCATATCACACCTCAGTCACTTCTTTAAGTTTTAGTTACAATGGTAAATATTCCATTAATATGTTATTCATATTTGTATTAATAATATTGTTCTTGTGCAGGTTCCACTTTAGCAATAGCTTGTTCATACTTCCTAGAGGAAGATAATCCTTCAGAACCACTACCTGAAGATGTCATTTACATTCGGTCAGTTACTGATCAAGAGACAAAACAAAAATACAGTTCATAGGCAAACCTTCTAATAAATTAATAAAGTGGAGAAAGTGATTCCTCCAGGTTAGTGTATATTTGGTTTATTACAAAAATTAGTAGTTCCATAATATTTTAAAGCCACATATATGACGTTTGCATTAATTAATTGAAAAACAGTAGATTAATTTGGTTTTAAAACAATTGGTTGTGCGACAAAATAAAGTATAAGAACGAAGCGTACGCGTGACAGTTATCAATAATTATCTATGATATAAATATTTCTTACATGATTAATATATAAAAAAAAGAATCTAAAAACAACTGGAAATTAACGTTGACGCATTAGCGCGCCAAACAACGTAATGTTTCTATTACGAGTCCCTTCAAACTCGTTTGTTTCATTCGTCTTTTTACAAATTTGGTTGGAACACAACCCATAAGTGTTATAATGTTTGAAAGGGTCCTTTACATTGAATTCATAGACGACTTGAAGCGTTTGTTTGTTATCTTTTTATATGCGCGTAAATTTTTGCACGAATTGCGACTTGTATTGATATTTACACTCAAAACAGTCCTTTTTGGGCATAATTTCACATAAAACAAACAAATCAATCAAAACTGCAGTTGCCGAATGTTTAAAACGTTTTCCTATGCACTGCGCGCTGTCCCTCCTCATCATACTCTTTCTTCGACACCCACATTTTCTTAAATGTGTCCAGAGCTGCCAGAATTGATCCTCCAATCCATGTCGAGTACAATCGTTCTTGTGGTGCAGAAATCTAAACAATAAGGTTAATAAGTCGATGTTTCATTAGGGATGGAAAGAAATAACATACCTTGATTTGTACGTCTTTCGGTGAAATTCGTTTGATTTCTGACAACAATCGATCACCGAAACCCTAAATCAAAAATATTAAATCATGAAACAATAAATAGATGCTCACACCCTAAAAGGGTAGAAGGCTTACTTAAAAATTGTATCAATGGAAACAATACATACCTTGAAGAGCGTAGAGCCACCGGATAAAACAATATTCTTAAAGAGCACTTTACGTAAATCCAAATCTGATTTCATAATTGAGTTTACTAACACGTCATGGATGCCTTCATATTCTTCGCCGATGAGATCTGGCCTGAAAAGCACTTCCGGCGCTCGGAAAGCAGCAGGTCCAATTTGAATCGTATTTCCATCTGGAAGTAAATAGTTGACGTGTTCCGTATCTACTGTTTCTTCCTTCATGGGATTGTTTGATAAGTAACAGGATTTTTCTTTAATTGTGCGCACAGTCTCAAATTCAGCAGTTGTACGGAGGTTGTATCCTTCTTTCCGTAGGAGCAACCTATGAACAAAAATAATCAATAAATTGTGAAACATTTTTAAATTACCCTCACCTTAAGTAGCGTGAGACATCACGACCGGCGACATCAATTCGTTGAATGCTGTGCGGTAACGCAAACCCTTCGTAGATAGGCACTGCATGCGTTACACCATCTCCGGAATCAAGTACTACGCCTGTAGTACGACCCGTTGAATACCTATGATGTAATTTTTTAATAACCAAATTGCAAATAGTCAAGGTGATAAACACTCACAAATTAAGTACGGCTTGCATCGAAATAAAAAGCGCAGGCACATTGAATGATTCAAAAAAGATTTCGGCGCTCTTCTCGCGATTTGGCCGAGGATTGATTGGCGCTTCTGTTAGAAGCACTGGATGTTCCTCATAGAATGTGGACAGTTGATCTTTACTGTACACATAGGCCCAAATTTTTTCCATGTCATTCCAGTCCGTCACAACTCCATGTTCCATTGGGTACTTGATAGACATGATACCTCTGTGCTCTTCAATAGTGCGGCCAATAAACGTGTCACCCTCCAGGCCCCCGGCCATCACTCGCGGGTGCTTTGGCCGTCCGATACTAAAATTAATGATTCCATATTTAGAGTAAGACTTTATTTAAGATTGTAATAACACTCACTAGTTTGGGAATCGGCATTTTGGAATCTGATCACCGGCGAAGCCTGCTTTAATTATACCTGAGCCCTGCAACAATTATGGTGATAGATAAAACTAATCAGTTTAATAATTACACTCGCTTACATTATCTATCACAACCGGCTGATTGAACGTAACGTCATAGTTCTCCATTATTTCGCTAACTTAATTTACCACTAATTGTGCAGACAAATAAATTACGAGTTGTAATAAATATGATTCACGCCTCAGTAAAAGAACGGCACCTTGTACAACATATGAACCACCACTAACACCATCAACATCATCTGTCAATTGACATGATGTCAAAATTTCTCTGGAGATTTAAATGGATTTAACATTTATTAAAAGACATATTAAAATTGCAATAGAAAATTATTAATTATACGAATGCTAATAATCGGGATTTAAAATAATTTTGGTTAAATATAGTGAATTTTATTGATATTCTTCTGCGATAAGGTAATTCTTTGACATCGTTAACCTTGGCGTTCAAATTGTCTTCAACAGGAAACAGAGAACGTCACTTATTAGTTAGTGTAGCGTAAGGTAAGACAGCGAAAATAAAAACAATGCAATATTTTCGTGACAAATATTTTTCCGTTGTCCAACTACGATAAAGAATGCAACCTAGTACCAGTGTCTAAAAATGACGGACTCGTCGGATTGCGACTCATCGTCTGCTGCGAGCGAAAATTCTTGTTCACCAAATTTGACGTCGTGCAAGGAGACACTTTCGCTCTCAGAACCTAGGTATTGCTTCTTGCCGCCCAACACGGCAAAAACCAGTGATGACGAACCTTCCATAGTATTTGAGCAGTCGCTGGGCGCGTTGGGCGTCCAGCTGGTTCCTAAGGAGTCCATGCTGGTGATGAATGTTGATCGAGAGATCCAGCTCATGGATGTCATTGAAAAACAAAAGGAACAAATCAAGGAGTACCATAACACAATTGTAAGATTGGAGACCAGTAATTCATGTTTGGAGAGCACTTTCAAAGAGTTGGAGAACAAGTATGAAATAGCTTGCAAACAGAAAGATCTTGCTGTAAAGGAGAAAGAGTCAATGGTCATTAAGTATGCAATGAGTGAAAAGAGCGTCATTAAGCAACAAACTGCAAAGGATGTTGCTGAAAAGAAAGTTAAAGAACTTCAGAAAGAACAAGACCTTTTGCAGCATAAGCTGACAATGATGAACAATGAGAAAGCAAGAATTTGCCAAATGCTTGATAATAAGGTAACCCTATCTTTCTCCTGTTATCTTGATGAACAGTGATTAATTTCTAGAATTATGAATTAAAAACTAGTCAACAAGATTTGGAACGGTCAAAATTAGATATTGGCGCACTGGAAACAAAGGTGAAATGGACACAAAATAATCTTAAGAGTGAGATGGAGATGCGCAAAGATTTTGAATCTAAGCTTGAAGTACTACAGGCGCAAATGCAGAACTATGTGGATGAGACTGAAAAGGCAAAGAAGGATGCAGAAAATGCAATTAAAGAATTTCATACATCACAAGAGAATCGCGCATACGTGCTTGAAAATCAAGGTAAGGAGCATCAAGCATCTTTAATTCTTCTACGGCACGAACTCGATGATCGCGACGGACAACTTAAGACACTCCAATCCGAGTTAGACAAATTGCAGAAGAAACAAAACGAACACATCATAGAAAATAATTCCCTTTCTAAGAAAGTTCAAAAGCTTGAAACGGAGCGCAACGAATTAGAAGTAAAGTTGGCCGATTTGCGTAATTCTCTGGACGATCAACAACAAAGCACCGCTGAATTGATTGAGAAACGTTCTCAATTGGAGCAATTAAAATTACAATTACACAAGTAAGTTGAATCAAAGTATATATAATTACTCTTAATACATTGAGCATATTTGTTCAATTTATTAGCGAACAAGATCTCTTGCAAGCCTCCAAAAATCAAATTAACTTACTGCGTTTGCGTAATACTGATTTGTCTGGTGACATTGAAGCATGTCGAGCGCATGAAACTGAACTTCTTACATTCACTCAGCAACTGACCGATAAAAATGTTACGCTGCAATCAGAGTTTACCTCATTGGAGACCAAAGTGCAGCAATTAACTTACGAAAATGGGGTGCTAACACGGAAAGTGCAGGAGCATGAAACGAAAAGCAGTATAACGCTTACCAAGATGCATGCTGAACGTAAAAAGTTACTGGCAAATGTGGAAAAATTGCAACGTGACTTAGAATCAGCTCAAGAAAATCTTCAGACGATTACACAGGAACTTGCTGATCAGCAGGGCGAGAATAATGTACTTAAGCGCAAACATGAATTATCTATAAGAGTAAGTCCTATATTGATGTAAAAATCACGATATTAATTTGTTATAATCGCAGGAAGTTACAAGGGAATTGGCGCACGTCCGTAAGAAATTGGAGCAATATGAAAACAAAAGCTTGGCTAGTAGTTCAAGCTCGACTACGTCATTGAATAATGTTGCTGAGTCAAACGGGAATATCACTCCACCGCCTTCCACGAAACAGTCGCTCGATCTGGAACGCGTTAAAGTCATCCAACCGGAAATGCCGCTTGATAGACACGTATTAATTGAGCATATCGCAAAGCTTCAGCGCATTAGCGCAAAGAAATCAGAGAAGCTTGATTTCATGGAGGAGCACGTTCGAACATTGGTTGGCGAGCTGCAGAAGAAAAGTCGACTTTTGCAGCATTACATCAAGCGTGAGCAGCAAGGAACGCTATCTTCTGATCAGATGGATCATAATAAGGTGAGGAATTTTATAATTATTCTCATAAACACTTAATTAATGTTACTTCATCTCATTGCGTTTTCAAGACTTTGAAGTTTTGGTAAGTGTTGATTCTAATATACAATTATTTTGATGTCTCAAAAATGTTGAGTATTTAAATTTAAATTGTCTTATTACAGGCGGACCTAGCGAAGCAAACTGGTATAATGGCGTCCATGTATGGAGCTAAAATAGCCGATGAGCACCTTTCAATTGAGCAAGTTCTTGAAATCAATCGGAAATTGTACTCCATACTTGAGGACGCCCTTTTGAAAAACATCACACTTAAGGTAATTTTGAATTCTAAACGTATTCAACATTTATTTGTTATTGTTTTAGGATAATATTGACACACTGGGTGCTGAAATTGACAAGCTTCGAAGGTTTAAACCAAATAGTCCCACTTAAGCCTGTATATTTTGTATTATCTGGTAAAGTAATCTATAAAATGGATTTTTTGTATCATTCCGTATTATCTATAGCTACAAACAATTCATTGATTTTGTCTTAATCATAGCTAAATTATTCACTAGTTACTTAATATCATAAAATGATAAAATGAATGAATTGTTGATACATGTAGTCTTGGGGTACTTGATTGCGCATAGCGCTTTTCAGCTCAGTATCACAGCATAATATAAAAGTAAATGTTATTGGATTGTTTTATTCAAATTATTCCAAAATTACTGTTGCATTAATTAATCAAATTAAACGCGTTCCAATACGCTAGTATTATTTCTGTAATGTACATTAGTTATTTATGGTCGAAAACCAGGAATATCAAAAGAATAATATATTCTGAAAGAATTTTTGTTTGTTTTAGAGTTAAGTTCAAACGCGTCTTAGTACGTTTCCTCCTCATCGCTGTATACATCAGAGGAGACTTCCTCGTAATCTCGTTCAAGAGTTGCGAGATCATCGCGAGCATCTCCAAATTCTCCTTCTTCCATTCCTTCGCTGGTGTACCAATGCACAAAGGCTCGTTTTGCGTACATTAGATCGAACTTTTTATTCAATTTGCTCCACGCGGATGCAATAGCTGTGGTGTTAGAAAGCATGCAAACGGCTCGTTGGACTTTGGCGAGATCACCACCAGGAACAACGGTAGGTGGTTGGTAGTTGATGCCCACTTTAAAACCTGTAGGACACCAGTCAACAAAGCGGACATTGCTTTTGGCTTTCATTTGCGCAATGGATGCGTTGACGTCTTTTGGGACAACATCGCCGCGGTACAGCAGACAGCATGCCATGTATTTGCCCTGTGTGGGATCGCATTTTACCATTTGGTTAGTGGGTTCGAACAACTCGGAAGTGATGTTCGCCACGGACATACCCTCGTGGAAAGCCTTCTCAGCGCATATAACTGGCGCGTACGAGGCTAACGGAAAGTGGATCCGTGGATAGGGTACCAGGTTCGTTTGAAATTCAGTAAGATCCACGTTGAGTGCACCCTCGAACCGCAGCGATGCTGTAATCGACGATACAACTTGGCTAATAAGCCGATTGAGGTTTACGTAGCTCGGATGCTCAATATTCAGTTTGCGTCTGCAAATATCATAAATGGCCTCGTTGTCCACCATAAATGCGCAATCAGAGTGCGATAACGTGTTGTGCGTCGTCAAAATTGCATTATATGGTTCCACGACTGCAGTGCATACTTGAGGTGCGGGATAAACAACAAATTCTAGTTTACTCTTCTTCCCAAACTCTTGTGCGAGTTTTTGTAGAAGAAGCGCAGTGAAGCCTGAACCAGTGCCTCCACCGAAAGAATGAAACACGAAGAATCCCTGCAGTCCACTACATTGTTCAGATAGTTTGTTTATGCGCTCTGTGACTATGTCAATTATTTCACGCCCAATGGTGTAGTGACCCCGGGCGTAATTGTTCGCCGCATCTTCTTTAAATGTAATTAGTTGCTCTGGATGATATAAATGTCTATAGGTCCCAGTACGCACTTCGTCTGAAAGACACAGTAAACATGAGGTTTTAATCATTGTTAATATTATTATGCGTACCAACAACGGTAGGTTCTAAATCTACCATTATAGCTCGCGGTACCATCTTTCCGTTCTCCACCTCCGAAAAGAAAGTTCCGCAGCTACAGTCAGTCGCCCTACTATCTATGGGAGTTCCATCTGGACCAATTCCATGCTCCAGGCAATATAGTTCCCAGGCAGCATTACCTATTTGAACACCCGCTTGACCGACGTGTACAGAAATACACTCTCGCTACAAAGAAACGTTAAAAATTGTCCGTGTATTGATATCAAATATACTTACCATTGTGATGGCGTCTATTTATAAGTTAATAGTACATAAAATCGATGGGAAGTTTCACAAGAATTTTGATATTTTCATATATTATTTTTAATTCATTACAGTGTCAGTTTCAGTGTGTCATATTTGTTTAATTTTGTTCAAAATAAATATAGAAAACGCCATGTGGATCATAGATTACATGATATAAGAAAAAAAATGGATTATTGCGTTATCCATTTTAATTTGGCTTTAAAATACAACCAACGGAAATAGGTAAAAACCGAATAAGAAATGAAGAACTTTACAACATTATTTGGTAGCGGCTTTGCCCATTTAGTATTAACATGTATTAACATGTTAACCTGCACATGTTTCAAGTAGGTACTACATATTTTTCCTTGTAGTAAAACAGTAGAAGCTGAAGTAAAAAATCAGGTGGGTTTTGGACGAAATCCAATGTAAGTATAAAATGTGTGCACTTTGAAGGTAGGAGCGAAACGTTTTTCATAAAACAAGGAATTAACCAAAACTTAGGTATAATAATAAAAATAACATGACCTTTTACTTTATTGCCTGTTTTAATAGGAGATATCTACTAAAGGTTCTGTGAAGCACTTTTTATTTGGAGGCACACAATGGAGCCCGGGAACCCTGTAGTTTAGGGGGTTCCCCGACAATCGCGCATGGACCTCTACCGAGGGTCGAAATTTTAGTGATTGGAACAATGTTGCTATAAACTGCTTTTTGAGTGCTTTAAACGGCTTTTTGGGTGCTATATAATATTTATTTACAACTTCTTACTAACCCAAGATTCAGCACGCTACCGATGATTTATTGTGCTTTATGAATTTGAAACTCACCATTTACTGGTTCGAGGAAAATATTCCTTTTCGGCCCAGTCAATGACATGAGCTTCCGTGTGGATTGCTTCCTTTGCGATATCCATTGCGATACCGCAAGCTGTCTCGGGTCCAGCAATCGCACGCTCTGCGGCCCATTTAGCCAGTTTATCAGATTTTTGTATCCCTGGGACGTTGGTGTCCTTTAGCACCCAAATAAACCTGACCTTCCTTCTATGGGAAAGAGTGGTCAGTATTCTGCTACATTCTGCCACTAACTTCAAATTTATTAAGTTCGAGTCAAGGACCTTTAGGATGGCCTGGAGATCCAAAATAATGTTTACCGGTGCAATTGCTTGTCCCTGTTCCTTTATTTGTTGTGCGCACCATTGAATCGCTAAAACCCAGAGAAACCGACATGTCCCGACAACAGTTTGCTTTTGCCACCGTACCTGCCGCGGCGCAGGTGTATAAAAGCACGCTGCTACCACTGGAAGCAAGCGCCTAAATATTGGACATTGCTTATATCTCACGAACCACTAACCTAATTTTAACGATTTAAATTTCGTATGAATGATAAAATTTTTAGGTCTCACGTGATAAGAAGTTTCCTCGAAAAAACCGCATGCATCTCTTGTTAGTGAATAATTTATGACTTTTTGAATCGCTAGTGGGCCTGTAAATAATTGAGTTTATAAATAAAGTTGGCTTTGCCATTTTTCTCTTCACCCACTCACAACATACCATGCTTCTTCTAACCTAACTGGGGCCAAGTTTTTCGTGAGAAATCGGTTCTGTAGGTTTTGAGATTTTTAATCCCACTGTGCATCGCGACCAAAAATCTTGGCGGTGCGTTGCTGTGCGTTTTCGGCTGATCATCCGGTAAAATGCTCTGCGAGCCCTTCGTCTTAGATTTGTGTGAGTACACATGTGCATGGTCGGTGCACAAGTGCGACTGTGCCAAGCTGACAAACTCGGGCGAACAAGCCTTAAAATCGGTGAAAATTGACAAAATTTCATCTTCAAACCAATGTTTCTTTATAAAATGAGTGAAAATGGGGTGTTAATTTTAAAAGATTCGGTGCGCAATTATATCTTACGACAGGTATATCACATAGTAGCGCAAAATAGCACACCCCAACAGAAAATTCATTTTTTGAAATATGAAAGTGCAAAAAAACGAAATTCTTTAAATATACAAAACTTGTTAAAATATTAAATAATTTCAAACTTTCTTAACATCGTCTTATTCTTGAAGAGTTGCCCTTTCCGTACATGTATTTAGCTTTCTTGAGATTCCATTAGAAGTGTATAAAATCGATCATCGAAGTTGACCAATTTTTCAGAAAAAAGTTTGTCATTTTTTTGGATTTTGACGCTTAATTGCAATGCGATACTAATTATCGCATTGCACAGTGGTCCCGAAGAGGAAATTGTAGTGAAATGAAATAATGACATTTTTGAAAAAAAATTTTTACCACCACATTAAGGAATAACTAAATTTTACGAATGTGAAAATATGATCCAAATAGTTTAGCAACAATTTAGCGACAAAGTCAAACAATTTCGGGCTCGAGATTTGATTCACATGTAAACTTCAAATTCACATTTCATTTTCCAAGCTCGTAGTTATCCCACATCAACTTTCTTTGCATGTGCATAAACTACAACTAATAGTCTTTCGAACGGTTTCAATATCTCCTTTTAGATATTATATTTTCAATTAGAAATTAATTTTTGAAAAATTTCCGATTTTTGATGGACGGAAAATTTTCAAATTGAGTTCTACTAGTGTGTGTCAAGCTGTGTCAAGGCGGTATTACCACTGGCAGATAGATAATTAAATGAAGAATCACCTCTGCTATGTCCAGTCGGGCCCAAACCCGCCCATAAGAAAGTTATAACACTTTGAAGATGAAATTTTTAGTTTTTTGGACGAAATTTTGCCGATTTTATAGTCGTGCCGGGTAACTTGATTTTTCCGGAAAAGACATGGAACCTCTCAAATCTACTCCTTACGCTTATGATGTCACTCCTCCAAACTCATAAATCAAATTCGAAATTTGATACTTTGCGCCACAACATCCCGTGCGGCAAGCGCTTCATAAAGCTTCATGGCGGAAAAATCAAGTTACCGTTAATTAGACGTTGAGCTGTAGTAATTGAACTTTACTCGAATTAAACCAATATAGAACGATATTGTAAGCAAAAATAAACCGATTTTTACCATTCAAATCAACTTTAAAATGAAAAATACATTCCTTCAATAATATATTTAAATATTAACGTTTTTCTTAAACAAGTTGCAATAATTTCTTTTCAATTTTATGACAAACATTCTTTTGTTCCATTCAAAATGCACATGTTTCAAGCTCGCTTGGGTTTTTTCCGAATTGTCGCTTTTGTGCCTCAGTTTCTTGATTCTATTTAAGGCAAACTGTATTTGGAATCAATTGAATATAACTATAACGATAAATAGGCAAGATTAACGTATTACCACACTATTTATTTAAATAGTATCTTCAATTGTTTATTTTTCTTTTTTTTAAAAATAATTTCTTTTTCAAATTTGAGTGTGTGCATTATTAAGAAACTATTTAATATCGCAGATATACTTAAACAATTACGTTATTTACAAATTTACAGTGAATATTTAGTCAGAATAAGATTGAATTCATGCGAAGTAGCACTCATTTAACGGGACGCAAGAAGCTGAAGCAAGAAATCAGGTAGTTTTGGGAGAAAACCCAATGCGACCATGAAGCATGCACACATTTGTAATGGAAACATAAAAGCATGTTTATGATAACGTACAAAAGAAAATGTTTTAGTTTTTTAAATATAAATGTTCATGTTGTGAAATATGTATTATAAAAGCCATAAAATTTAGATCTACGTGCTAATTTGAATGGAAAACATCGAACTATTCTTTCCTATAATATTATCAATTGAATTTTCTCTTAACACTAAATACATTCTTAATATCTCAATCTCTAGTTAACCGATTTTAAAAATTCAAACTTGTTAATTCCAGTCAAAAGCTAATAAAACATATTTTTTATAAATCAATTAATATTTGCACAAAAATGCATTAATTTGTAACAATTTTAACACGACACCACATGGCTTGCTCGATCGACCGTGTTTACAATTCTTAAGAAGTACCCTCTTCTTGAATAGATATTGTTTCTTCACAGGTTCCGTCAAAACTGAATCCTATTGGTGGAGACAAATTTTTAACTGCTCACGAATACGCCTTAGCGCTAAAATTTTAATTTATGTCCCCTGTCACCGCTTGTCAAACATGCTGTGCGGCTAGCGTTTCCCAAACCTTCATAGCGGAAAAATCAAGTTACCCCACAACATCCTGTGCGGCAAGCGCTTCATAAAGCTTCATGGCGGAATAATCAAGTTACCGCGAGAGAGATGTATTGAAATATGAGAAGTTAATGAGTTAGATTGCGGCAAACCCTTTGATAATACGCAGCAAGTCGTTTTAAAGTTTATTTAATTAAAGCATTGTCATCAGTTTCTCATCAATTTTTGTTAATATTTTATGGATTTATTGAAAGTTATTTATTTTTTATCAATTTCCGATTTGCTGTGTTTTACTATCATGACAAAATTTGAATTTTGAAAATCGGTTCGGGCAATATTGAGTTATAAGGCATTTTCCAAAAATATGCTGTTTTTGACCAGTGTGCATTGGAATGAATATTTCGAATTCGAGACATTCAACTAATTCGCTATTGATTAGTAAAAAAAATTGCAAAAAAATTAATTCTAAATTTCCACTTGTGCGTCCCATTGTGCCCTGTGCGTCGCGACGCGTCGGCTTGGAGGTCGCTTTGACTCGTGCAATGATAAAACGCAAACCTCGGCGAGAAGAATGGTGACCAGACATCTCGTTGTCGGCCCTTCCCACTGTTCCGCACTCGACCGATTTTGACAAAAATCATGGCTGCGTGACAGTTTTACGACTGAATGTGGGAGTAGGTTTGCATGTTTGTCCACCAATAGAATTACGAACGGAAACAACTGAGAAATCTTGTAATTCGAGCTGTTGTGCCGACGGACACTCACACTATTATGACAAACTTCGCATGAAAATGAAAATGTGCTTACTCTAAAAGCGGCAAAAAGTAATTTTACTCAATAGGCGTACTGTTCATAGTTTTTGTTTCGACTGAAGAACGTAACTTCTTTAACATTAGTTTATGTATATAATACAGGATATAATACAGTATAATACATATAATACAGGAAAGGAACTTTAAATTTCGTCTTGTTATTGTTTTCATGCCGATCACTCATAATTTAAATGTATAAGCGAGGGGAAAGGTCGAGGGGAAACCCACGCATTCAGGCGCAGGCCCTTTGATTTGTGGGGAAATCCACGCTATTGAGGAAGACGTATAACACTCTGGTCATTTTCAAATGCAATTAAATCTCACAATTTGATTTTAATCATATTTAGTCTGAATCTTTTTCTTGACTTTTGAAAAATATAATATTTGTAACAATTCTATTTGGCCGTATAATGCTAATTTTCAAACAAAATATATTTAAAACGAATTTACGACAGCTCGGTTTGTTTGGGAACAAATATAAAATGTAAACTCGCATTTTTAAGTAAGCATTTAATAGCTGCTTTGCTTGCTGTATGTCGTATTTCTTCTACCTGCTCTGAGATATTCGAGCGTTTGGGTCAAGTGCCTTTATGGCTTGAAAGATGCATGGGGTGAATAGACCAGATGTATTTATTAATGCTTTTAAAATTGTAACAAACAATTTGGTGAAAAATGTTTATATTTATCTAAATATGAAGACCTAGTTACTTGACAACTAATACGTATTTTGAATTTTAAAAATTGTCCAATTACTTCTTAAAATATCATATTAAGGTTATTCAGCTAAAATTGCTATTGCTACTTCATAATTAACCGATTTTAACCATTTAAAATGTATTATTTATTGCAAAAGTGAGGCAATGCCTTAAATTGCAAAAAAGTATCAAATTGTCCAAAAAATTACGAAGATTTCTAAATATTTTTGTCTAGCACCATATGGCATGTATAACCGACCTTGCAAAACATTTCTTAGACGTTACGACCTTAACGCAAATTCCAACTACGAGAAAAAGTAATAAATCTTCATAAGTTAAGATGCCGTGCTGTGAGGCCGGGAAAACCAACAACGAAATGCAATAGTTTTTCAGTAGAAAAACTATTTTTTTTTTCAGTAGAAAAACTATTTTTTTTTTCAGTAGAAAAACTATTTTTTTTTTCAGTAGTTTTCATAAAAAGTATATTTGTATATTGTTAATGTATTATGTCTATACTTTTGTCGCGTAAATCATTATTGTTTCATGTAAATTTATTATTTAAACTTATTTTTTATTTATTTATTTAGTTTTTTAATATTAGCATAATAGATTTTATTAGCATAATAGAAAAATAATATTTGCAAATCAGCAATTGAACTAAATTAAACAACAGAAGTATTGCTATCGTTGAACGCTCGTAAAAAAAAGTATCAAGTTTCAATTCTGGCCAACTCATGCGTTGATGTGCGTTTGTGTCGTCGTTGCGAACTTAAGGCTACCCGAAAAGGTAATAAATCAACTTAAGTTAAGAAAGTGGGCTGTGACGCTCGGAGGCCATATTTAAGAGGCGTGGAAAGGCAGACAACGAGACGTCCGGGAACCGAGAAGAATATTGTCATCTTTATTTCTAAAATTGATTTGCGATTTGCTGTGTAAAATATTATTTAAGTGCATCACTTAAGCAGTTGCCATCTACGCTGTGATAACGAACTAATGGCGTGTTTTAAACTGGGCAAAATTTTGTTTGTTTATATCTTGTTATTCGATCACAACCAATCAAAATCCCCTAGTGAAAACGCGGTTTAAAAACTAAGTTAAAAACTACGTGACACCTGCAATTGACAGTTAAATATTTGATACAATACTCTGTTACTTCTAATTACTACAAAATATATTTTGGCTGCATGTTGTGAATTTCTCATTCGTTCATCAACGTGAAACAATAATGCTTGAATATACAAATTAAGATACATTACTTTTTACTTTAAAAAGCAATTTTCACTTCAATGACTTTAAAAAGTCCTGAATAATTGTATGTGTATATGGGAAATAATTTTATATGGGAAATTCAGATGCTAAACATTCTTCATTTGGATTAACCCCCGTAGAGAAACGAATTATTCGTGAAGTATGGAAAGTCGTGAAAAAGGACTTAGGCCGTAATGGTTTGGTGGTTTTTTTAATGTTGGTCAATTCAAATATTAATTTAATTGTTTCCAATTAATAATTTAATCGGAAACAATGTAATTTATTCTTGTATTACAGATTTTTGGGAGATTATCCACATAATTTACGTTACTTTCCATTTAACTCGGAGAAACCAGAAGACTTGGAAAAGGAACCCTTAGTAAAACTACATGCCCTAAGAGTGATGAGAGATTTAACGTTTTGCGTTGATAATATGGATAAACAGGAAACACTTCTACATGCTTTAAGACAAAATGCGTTGAATCACCGAAACAGGGGAATTTCAAAGACAGCTTACGATGTAATAAAAAAACTAGTTTATTAATTTTCTTTCTCCATAATTAAAGTATTTTTCTTCCTCACTAATGCAACTATTGGGAATATTTTAGGAATTACGAATTTCAATCCTGAAAGGTTTAGCACACCAGCTTGGAACACAAAAATTTAAACATGAAGCTGAACTTGCTTGGGACAAGGCATTGCGAGTTATATTTCAAGTAATAACAGATGTCAATGACGAAAAAAAATGTTTGTGTTCTCATCGAAACAAACGTGCAGAACTATCAGAAGCTGGTGGTTCTAAAAGGGTTCACGAATAAAATTTTCATAGAATAAAATATTTTAGATAGTTTTAATTTAAATTTTACTTTTAATTACTTAAATTACTAACAATATTATTATAAACGATCCCACCGTGGATGCTCCATAACAAACTTGAAAATAGCTATTAATGTCTGATTTATTGCTCCATTCGGTTATAACTTTTTGAGTAGATAACTAAATTTTTAAAATTAATATAAAACATTATTATTGAATAAGTGGTTTTAAACATCTGAAAATATGGTAGATAACGTGGGAAAGATCTATATTAAACTACAATTTTAACAATACGTTCACCGATAAGACCAAACAAAATTGTACCAAAGACATAAGGTAGTCCAATTACTACTGAGAATAGACGTGCATTCTAAAAGTATTTGTGGAATCCGGGTGCCGGATTTTGGTTATCCAGTGGAATCTCGCATAACGAACACCTGGCACAATGTGTGCTTCCGTTAACAAACAACATAAATCGCAAAATGAAGACACACTTAACGAACGTCGTTTCGCATTACGAACGAATTCGGGGATTCTTATATTTGCGCGAAATCCCCAAGCTCTGCGATAGAACATTTTTTTATCTTGTTATTATCGTAATTTATACAAGCCTAGCTTATACTAATTTTATTATAGTAATGTTGGAACCTACTAGTATACAAAAAAGTTCAGTAACAGCCAGATTTCAAGTGTTCTAACAATGTCGCCGAAGAAGAAAGCAGCTCGAAAATTTCCTTATAATTTTTATTGCAAAGAGCTAATTTATCACAATGTACATTTTCAGCAAAGAACGCATTAATGCATTTTACAGATTAGGCCGCCTTATATAATAAAAATTACTTCGCTTAACGAACGTTTCCTTTGTTGAGTAAGGCTCGAAACGAATTAAATTCGTTATTCGTG
The DNA here is from genome assembly GCA_963978815.1 of Aleochara curtula. Classification (NCBI taxonomy): domain Eukaryota; kingdom Metazoa; phylum Arthropoda; class Insecta; order Coleoptera; family Staphylinidae; genus Aleochara; species Aleochara curtula. The sequence continues at coordinate 4,289,665 of OZ022221.1, forward strand.
GGTGCACTGTAATTCTAAGAGCAGCTCTTTCAGCTATCTCTATGTTGAATCTACACGCTTCGATGCATAATTAAAGCCGGCCGACTGTTTTATAAATAAACTAGTTGATCGAGCCAACCCCGTTTCCCCAAAAGGTGTTTCGTATCGATCAGTATTGATATACCTGCCCGACTAACTCCGATCGCCTTATGATGATTTACGTAGATCATCATAATTCCGATTAATATTTTACAGTATGATTGATACGATTTAAATCTTCCCATGCCGTTGTCAATCTGGCTAAAAGAATCAACCAGCTCGTTTTCTTTTCTAATTAAATACAGTTATTCTATGGTTAAATCATTCAATATAAGCCAAATTTAATTAGTTTGAGCTTTTAACACCAATTGTTTGTTTTTTGCTACCATCGCGATAAATATTTGTGTTTTTGAGCTTTGTATGTTTCTTCATTAATTTAACTTCGAGTAGAAGATAAACGATCCGGCATCTAATCGCAGAATTCGAGGTCTTGCTGAGAAACAGACTGACTGTCAATTTAGACAAATGTCAACTAGCTCACAAAGAAGTCGTCTATCTCAGTTATCACTTGGATTGCAACGGTTTCAAGCCACCGGAGAAAACGGTTGAGGCCATCAAGAACTTCCTCAAGCCAGAAACCATCATGGACCTCCGCCGCACAGTGGTTCCATTTCTACCTGCGGAGTGCCACTCAACCTTTTTTGAAAATTGTGATTTCGAAAATTTTAAATTGCCAATCGATAGTCAATTAAATTCTGCATATGAATCAGAAAAAATTATTTTTGTATCACTAATAGTTTGATAACCTCAAAGTAAGATCCAGTAAATAGTATGAGAAACGGAATAAAACCATATCAATAGTAAATATAAACAAGTGTGGGGCTCCTTTGAAAACGCGAGAAGGGCTGGTCAAACGCGAGAAGGGCTGGTCACCCTTAAAAGGTGCATGCTATCGCATGGAAATGCAAAAAACAATAGAAGAAGGCTGTGAGGCCACCAATCAACAAGTAGTAGAATGGCGTATCTACAAGCAAGAAATGGAGAAAATGCAAAAGAAAATCAATGAAATGCAAAATATAATCCAAAAATTCACTAGTGAAAATCAAGGCCTAAAAAACGCCAAGCAAAATCTAGAAATAGAAGCCAATGGTGCAGCCATAACAAAAAACGCATATCTCACGTTGGTTACCCAACATGGGATGAGGAAGAGGAAATAGTGAATCAAGAAACCCAATGGATAACTGCCAAATACAAAAAGAGGAAAGCAACACAATCACCAATTAAACCAGCCCCTGAGCCCCTGAGTTGACGGCATCTGAGGCAGAGGCCCCTCCAAAAGTGCAGAACTATAGAAGCGGTACGTTCAGGTAACCTAATACCGCAGTGCAAGAGGTGCCAGAGTTTTGGGCACACACAAAAATATTGTAAAAGAACTGAAGTTGGTGTAATTTGTGCAGGTCTACACCTGACCAGTAGATGCACACTAGCCAAAGAACAACAAGCTAAATGCGCAAATAGTGCGGAAGCACATCTAGCAAGCTACAGAGGGTGTATTGTAGCAGTGGAACTACAAACAAGAAGAGATCAAAGGCTGAATATCCCAAGAAAATCATTCAATTCCAACCCAAGAAGGGAAGGTAAAACATATGCTGATGCAGCTATGGATCAGCCCACGCCACAAGTAGACACAGCACTGGCACAGAGTAGTGACATCATACCAATGCTCCAAAATATTATGCAACAAATAAATAGCATCAACGCAAGATTACAAAAGCTAGAGTAAAAGAAACATTCAACGAACTAAACATCATCACATGGAATGCAAATGGCATTACAACGAAAATAGCAAGTTTGGAAGTTCTACTTCCCACTCATAACATAGACATCGCATTGATATCAGAGACCCACCTAACAAATGAGTCTTACCTCAAAATAAATGGGTACAACATATATTATGCAAACCATCCAGCAAACCAGGCAAGAGTCGGAAGCGCCGTAGTAGTAAAACAAAACATTAAGCAACATCAAGAACATCATATTGAAACGGAAGAAGTACAACTAGCAGTAGTAAACATAGTAGCCAACAAGCAAGCCCTCAAGGTATGCGCAATATATTGCCCACCCCGGCACAATTTGAAGAGGCAAGACTATAAAACTATTCTAGAACATCCAGGAATAAGATACATTATAGGAGGCGATTTTAACGCAAAGCATACTGATTGGGGCTCAAGATTAAATACTACCAAGGCAAGAGAATTAAAGCAAGCTATTGAAGAAGTGGAATGTAATTACCACTCAACAGGGGAACCGACCTATTGGCCCACGGACCCGCAAAAATTGCCAAATCTGTTTGATTTCTATATCTCCAAGAATGTATCAGCGAACTACATTGAAACCAAAAACATCTTGGATGTAGACTCCGACCACTCTGCAGTTCTACTTACCCTCGGTGAAAAGGTCATGAGAAAACCAGTCAGACCATAACTTGTAAACAAAAGCACCAACTGGGAAAGCTTCAGAAAGTATCTCCAAGAAAACATCAATCTGAAAGCGAAAATACAGAACATCGAACAACTAGAAAATGAAACCATAAACTTAATGAAATTGATCCAAAGAGCGGCCTTCCTCAACACCAAGGAAAGGACATATGCAACCAAAACCAATAGCTAGCCTGCTAAAATTTTGCAACTAGTGCTGGAGAGAAGGAAAGCAAGAAGACGTTAACACCAATCCAGAAACCCACGTGACAAAACCATCCTAAACAATAAATGTCAAGACCTGAAGAGAGAAATTTAAAAAATCAAAGAAGAGTCATTTTGCAAGTTTATGAGTAACCTAACACCAGATGCCAAGACTGAATATTCACTGTGGAAAGCATCCAACAGTGACTTAGTGTCGAGGGCCATGCATATAGCCGAGGCGCGTAGAGTGGCCCAAGCAGAAAGTCATACGCATAGGCAAGTGCGGAAAGCCGTGCAAACTTGCAAGCGCGTGTGTGTGTTTAGAGTAGCTAAACAGAGATGCTCGACTCTGCTTGAAGCGTACCTGCGCGCAGCTGCATGCGCCGAGCTCGCTCGCAACCTCAAAAAGGTAGGCCATAAACCTTTTTCAAGCATTAATGGCCAATATTTACATATGAAAGGCCCGTCGTCGAAAGGACACCCTGTACAACTTTTTGAACATAAAATGTTGAAAATAAGTACGTGTTGTCACCAAATTAGTCGCATGGGACTTATACCGCATGAAAGAGAAAAGTGAGTTCTATCTGTCCGCAAAAAGATCGCAACTTTTTCCGACCAACTCCGATGGCCAGAGCGATTTTAAGGTGGATTTTTAGGCAAGTTTTGTCAATATTCAGTTTATCCTTCCATTGCATAATGAACTAAAACGCCTATTATTTTTCAAAGCATTATATCTCAGGAAGTATTTAACCTATTTTCAAAATTCAAATTATGTTGTGGAACAGTAATTAATTCCACAACATAATTTGTGGAATTAATTAGTTTTTGAATTTAATCAAAAATTTAATAGTTAAAGTGAAGGAATAAAGGAAATTGAAGTAAGCAAATATCATACAATAGATATATAGTTTTTTTGAATTTTGAATTCGATTTATTTCGCAGCTTCAGCCGCAGAAGTATTTACAATACAAAGTATTTACAAAAATATACACAATAAGGTGTAGTAGTCTGCTGAGCATATCTTGTTTAACGCGAATGTCTCTGTCAAACAAACTATATCCACTTTATAGAATGGGATTTCCTCGGTCAGCTCAGCCATGGCATTGGCAAATCCTTCGATGTTCCAATTTAGAATAGTAACTTTTGGCGTGGTGCACTTCTTATGTTTTACTTGCAGGTTATGTTCTGACTCATCTTCACGTGCTAAGCATAGTTGTTCAATATGTTGCCTTACGACGTTTTCCAATGGGTTCGCTCTCTCTTTGAGTGTTATTAGTTCACTACTTGTATATTTGAGCCTTGTTATACACATATTTGCGATAATTAAGACAGTTTTCGTCAGAGTTAGATATATAGTATTTCAGGGTTTAGTACAAAGAAATCAGGTAATAAATTTATCAAACTGAGCTCAGTTCTATTCAGCTGAGCAGCTCACCCTATTACCTGAGCCGGCACGTGCGATGTGTGCAACTCAAAAAAGCGTCAAAAAGTACTATGTTGGCTCCATTCAGTTAATTTTTTAGTCATTTCCCATGTTAATTGTTGATTAGTTTTAAACAGGAAATTAATTTAATTATTCATCTTCAAGATGCACGAAGAAACGCAAAAATCGGACGATGTGGTTAGAAGTTATCTGTTTGGCACTCGATTTTACGGAAAATGACGGAAAATGTAACCGATTTTCTTTGCGGAGCCAAGAAGAAAGACAAACGCAAAATAGCGAGGACACCAAACGCAGAGGCCGCCCTTGACGCATGCAAGCAAGACCTGATCAACATAACTCAGGCACAGTTCCACGACCCCCGAGCTACACTAGCAATAGTTACGGACGCTTCCAGCACCGCCATAGGCGCAGCTTTGGAGCAGCTCACGGACAACATCTGGAAACCACTGGGCTTTTTCTCTCGAAAACTCAAATGGCATGATAGAAGGATGGCACGAGACACTCAAGGCCGCACTTACGTGCAATTTCAACATTCCTTAGCCTGAACTGTGGCCAACGGTCCTGGGACTCCGGGCAGCCCTAAAAGAAGACATCGGCGTTTCTCCAGCAGAGCTTCTTTTCGGTGTTCCCATACGGCTTCTAGGTGATTTCTTGTCCATAGACTCCCAGCCAGGGGACAAACACGCTTTCTAGAAAGATCCCCGTTGTCACTTCAACACGGTCAAGCCAGCTCCAGCATCCAAACACGCCAAACCAAAACACTTCGTGTCAAGTCAGCTGAAGACTTGCACTCGCGTCTTCATGCGCGTCCGCCAAATTAGGAAATCTTTGGATCCTCCTTACTCCGGACCATACAAAGTGATCCAGCGACGACAAGAGGCTTATCTTCGACCTGAATGATTCGGAGAAAACCGACTTTGTCGACTCAGTCAAGCCTGCCTTCCTAGCAGTTCACGACGTCGACAAGCCAACGCCAACACCACATTCGCCACTATCACGCCAGCCGCTAGCAACCGTAGCGCCACAATCACGCCAGCCGCTAGCAACCGTAGCGCCACAATCAATAAGATGGGACGACGGCAGATGAATGGGCAGACCACTATGAAGAACTCTTCACTGAAGCCAGGGAAGATTATATAGAAAATGAAATCAACGATAACAATATCCATTAGTAGTTACTAATATCCATTAGTAACGAAGAGGTACATAAAGCCATTCAAGAGGTAAAAAATGGTAAAGCGGCAGGGCCTGGAGACATATATCCGGAGCTAGTGAAACATGGAGGAGAAGCCTTGGTACAGCGGTTTACGAGATTAATGAACAACTGTATTAAGAAAGGAAAAGTACCAGAAGAATGGAAACTAGCACATGTATGTTCACTACATAAAAAAGGCAGCCGAAGAGATAAGAACAATTACCGTGGCCTTAGTGTAAACGGAACAATCTCACGATTGTTTGGAAGAGTCATTAACAATAAAATTAAGCCGAGGGTCGAGGAAACTCTATGTGACAAACAAACTGGGTTTCGGGCTGGTAGATCATGCTTAGACAATTTATTTACTTTGCAACAATTGATTGATAAACGTCTAGCAAGAAATAGAGAGACGCACTTAGGTTTTGTAGACCTGGAGAAGGCGTACGACAGTGTATCGAGAAAACAAATATGGAAGGCCATGCGAGGTTTTGCGGACAGCCTTTGGCCACTTTTGCCATGTAAGGTATATCGTTGACCAAAGCCCTCACCACGCGACGCTGAAGGATCGAGTTAATCCACTTACGGATCAAGGGTTCCACCCCTCTCTCCCTTAACGCAAGGTCGATGGAAGTGAAAGTTGCCTAAGTGGCAGTGCCCAGTGATGACCCCCACAGTCAGACTAATTTCCGTACCCTGTAGTTGTCCATGGGCATGCCTATATCCCGGCGTATGCTAGACTGGTGGAGTGTGCCTAGGGACCTAAACATGTTTGAGGGTGTTGTGTCCGGCCAGCTTATTTAGTGCTCTTTTAGAATCGGCAACTACCCTAGAGCATGTTGAAACCTTATCGAGCGCCCTAAGCACAGCTTGGCTATCAGTACATATGAGGATCTGCTTGCCATGACTTCTCATTGTGCTGAGCTTTTCAGCTGCTGCCTGGATGGCAACCACTTCAGCCTGGCACACACTGCAATGGCCCGGCAACTTGAAACTAATCTGTAGGCTAGGGCTACTAGAGAATATGCCTCCACCTACCTTTTCCTCCTTTTTGGAGCCGTCTGTAAACACCGTGATGCTACCTGCGTGCCTTCTCGCTCTCCAACCATCCCTTGTAGGTATACTGTTGGAGAAGCAGCACCTCCCCGAATTCGTTTAAGATTCTGAAGTGCCCAGCGTTTTTACGCATTAGCAGGCCCACCGATTTCAGCCCCATCGCTGTGCTAGCTGCCAGGTGCTTGCCCATGAGATCGACCGGCGTTAAGCCCAGTATGGTCTCGAGAACCTTGGTTGGCGAAGTACCCATGACTCCTGTAATCACCACTCTTTGCACCTTTCTGAGTGCCTCTGTGTGGACTCTCCGTTCCAGGGCTGTCCACCAACAAAACACCCCGTAGAAGAGGATCGGTCTTACTACTGCGGTGTATAGCCAGTTCTTACATACGGAGAGTGCCACCAGCACCTTTTGGCTTCTATCCTGGACAGTCTGCTTCCAGGACAGCTTCCTGTCCAAGTGAAGCCTCGGGTACTTGGCGGTCTCCTTTATGATCAGCTTCTGACCCAACAGTCTGGGAGTTCTGCAGCTAGGAACTTTGTGCTTCCTTGTGAACACCACTGTCTACGTCTTAAGCGGGTTGACACTGACTCCACATTTTTCGCACCAAAGTGTCAGCAAGCAGCTGGTTTAACACAACGTTCCATAGTAAGGGGGATAAAACCGCTCCTGCGGCATACCCGTGCTCGACTCGGATTTCCCCCATGGTAGCTACAATGTGCCTGTCGCGGAGCAGCGCTCCGACCAGGTGACAAGTAGGCTTATCCGTTCCCAATTCATTGAGAGCGGACACAATAGCATCTGGCTTCACGAAGTTGAAGGCTCCTTCTATATCCAGGAAAGCCACCACCGTGAATTCCTTGTGCTTCAGCGATTCCTCTATCTGAAATATCAGATAATGCAGTGCCGTCTCGACCAACTTTCCTCTTTCCTCAGCATGTAAGCATGCTGTGAACCGGACAACTTGGAGTCCACGACTCCTCTGATGTGGAGGTTCAACATCCGTTCTAAGCTTTTAAGCAAAAAAGAGGACAGGTTGATTGGCCTAAAATCCTTAGGTGAGGAGTTCTTACCGCATTTGGGTATAAAAACCACCCTGGTTCGCCATCTCTACAGCGATAGCTACAACATGATTGTTAGTTATGTTAGGCATAAGACAGGCAACAATGCCTCAATGCGGTTAGGGCCACCTTATAGGTTGCCCAGTTACCGTTTTTCTTGGCAACGTTAAACAGCTTTCTGGTGGTCGCCCTGCTGTTCTGTGGTTCCCTCGACTACCATACTGACTGGTTTTTGGTCCTTCGTACGACGTCGGTTTATTGCCACCATTGAGAATGGCCAAGTTCTGTTCTACAATAAAGTCTAGCAATTGCACACCTGTGGTATTGCAGTTGGTGCTACCCCACACCGTATGGTGCGCGTTCGCATTGCATCTCAATATTAGTGCTATCCTCTGTTGTGTCCCAAACTCGATCAGCCGCTCAATGTTGGCAGCCGGCAGTTTTCCTCCTTGGTCATAAGGAAGGTATCCAGAGGCCATGATAAACTTGACCGTGGTCCCTTTCCGCATTACCCGTACCTTGGCTACTACCAAGTCACTCCAACATAAGTCCCATAGTGGCATTATTTTTGCGTTCGGCTTTACGATTATACATCAGCGCGGATTTCCCCGAATTTCTTGGACCAGTGCTATGTTGAGGTCGTTCCTCAGAATGTACGCCACCAGGGCAGCTAAGACCGCCTCACAGTGGTGTAGGTTTATTTGCACGATCTGTTTACTCTCTATCTCTTACCTGAGGTGGAGGGGATGACCCAGTCTCCATCTTGCGCTTCCGGTTCTGAATCTTTCTTGGATGCCAGCGCCCGGAGTTTAACAGTGGTAAAGTTGAGTGAAAGGTCACCACCTTTCCACTCGACTTCCTCCCACGACTTTTTATCCATTATAATGATAAGATACGTCCCCTTAGGGTCTCACTTCTCATTGATTGTCTTTCACGTCCCAGTTCTAATGCCGTTCTGAGAGTGGATGCAATTGAGCACGGTCGACCCTTCCATTGCTAGTCCCGGGATCCATGTCATTACCCTCTTTGGCTCGGGGAGGTCTTTGAGGTCGATGACCTCAATAGGTTTCGTTGCGGGTGGTGTCGTTTTTAACGCCTCTATGACCCAGTCCTTCATGATTTTAACTAAACCGGCACTGGCCTTGCACCCAAGAAATTTCGAGTGTATTGCCGAGTCGTCCGGTAGCTCATCCATCCTTTGGAGCACTGCCGCCAAAATGCCTTCATTTGTCATCAACAAATTGATTGTTAGTAAACACTAGTTTCAATACTTAATAAAAAAAAATAAAAAAAATCTTCCATTGAGAGGATAGTGGTGGGGAAGCCAAAGGATATTACCGTGACGTGGTTACGTCGTCGTCTGGGGAGTCGGCGTCGGGCGGTGCGTGACGATGGTCGTGGACGTGCTGATCGTTGGCGGCGGCGGCTGGTGGTCGCTGGTGGTCTTCGTCGAGTAGTCGTGTTGCTGGTCCTTCACTCTGCACTAGTCCGGTCGATACTGCCTTTTCACTGCGCAGCCCCCGCTATTTATATCGTGCTTTACTGTAGCGGGGATGCGCAGATGGTAGCGAGGGTACCTTAAGCCGGGTAGTTTATGATTGGGAATTGCCAAAACGTGCCTAATGCTTGGCAGGCCATTGCCGCTTAATGGCCGCTTAATAGGCCTATAAAACCTTGGCCTACCCAGGCCGGGAATCCCCACAGTACCCCCCTGCCAGTGTAAACGATACTCGGATTTTCCTAATTAAACCCTGCCTGGTAGCGTTCGGGGAAATGAACCCGACGACCGAACCGCGTGGTCCTAGTTGGTGGTGATGCTGCAGTAGGCTGTTGGCGTGGTGAAGCATTGGGGTTCTCCTGAAACGGAGCTTGGTTGGCGCTTCGCGCGATCGGAACGTACTCCTCGTCGTCAACGTTGATCGTAGGATCCTCGATGTCGTCGTTGTTGGTGTAGGCCGGTTTTAACCGGTCGATTGAAACCGGGACGGTGCGACCTCGCATCCGAAGCGTGAAATGTTTCTCGTCGCGAGAAACCACTTCGTAGGGTCCGTCGTACGGCAGCTGGAGTGAACCTCGGGGTGCGTCGTGCCTGACGAAGACATGAGTAGTCGTTGCCAGGTCCTTGAATATGAAGACCTTCCTGTCTCCGTGCCTTGTGCCGTTTACTGGGCGAAGCGTTTCGAAGTGCTGGCGTAACTCGCGCACGAAATCGGCAGAGTCGTCAACATCCCGGGTGGAAGTGGAAACCAGTAGCTCTCCTGGCAGGCGAAGTGGCTCTCCGTAAATCATCTCTGCGGCGGTAGCTTGGAGATCGTCTTTCCAGGCTAAACGGATACCTAGGAGTACTGTCGGCAGCGAGTGTGTCCAGCGGTCCGTTTGTAAACACCTGATGGAGGCCTTGAGCTGGCGATGGAGGCGCTCGACGAGCCCGTTTGAAGCTGGATGGTAAGCCGTTGTCCTCAAGTGTTTGGTGCCCATTAGCTGGTTAAGACAGCGGAACAGGTGCGGTTCAAATTGACGGCCTTGGTCGGTTGTTAGCCGGAGTGGAGTGCCAAAGCGGGCAACCCAGTGGGTGTAGAATGCCCTGGCGACGGTCTCCGCTTCCTGATCGGGGAGAGGTACTGCTTCTGGCCATCGCGAGAAACGATCGACGCAGGTCAGGCAGTATCTGTTACCCTCGGAGTACGGCATTACGATAAGGTCGATGTGGACATGTTCGAACCGTCTTGATGGTGGGGTGAACTTGCCGATGGGTGCGTTCACATGTCTGGTGATTTTTGCCTGCTGACACGGGTTGCAGGCGCGAGCCCAAGATCGGCAGTCGGCATCGATGGATGGCCAGACGTAGCTTTGCTTTACCAACTTGGCTGTTGCCTTGATCCCGGGGTGTGACAATCCGTGGATCGCGTCGAAGGCCGGCCGGCGAAAAGCCGTTGTGAGGAATGGTCTGGCCGTGGAAGATGAAACGTCGCAGTAGAGAGACGTACCAGTGGTCGGTACGATAATCTGACGCAGGAGCAACCCGGTTTCTGGATTCCGTAGAACCTCCTGCAGCTGTGAGTCGTGTTGTTGCGCCGCCGCGAGGGCTTCGAAGTCCAGCGACGCGACAATCTCGTCTATCCTGGACAGAGCGTCTGCCACGACATTGTCTTTGCCGGAGATATGGTGAATGTCGGTGGAGAACTGACCGATAAAATCTAGATGCCGGAACTGACGAGGAGAACATTGCTCGGCTTTCTGGCGGAAGGCAAAGGTTAGCGGCTTGTGGTCCGTAAAGATCGAGAAGGGCCGTCCTTCGATCATGTGCCGAAAGTGTTTGACCGCACAGTAGATTGCCAAAAGTTCCCGATCGTAGGCGCTGTACTTGAGCTCCGCACCACTCAGCTTCTTTGAGAAGAATCCCAGCGGCTCACATGTGTCCTGTACGCGCTGATGCAGCGCAGCGCCGATGGCATGGTCTGAGGCGTCGCAGACTAAGGACAACTCGGCTCCGGGTTTAGGGTGCGCCAGGAGCGTCGCATTCGCAAGGGCCTCCTTGCAGGAGATGAAAGCGGCTTCGGCGGCGTCGTTCCAGCTGACGGGCGTCTTCCCCGTGATGTTCCCTGCCAGGAGGTCGTTTAATGGGGCCTGGGTCCACGCCGTTTTGGGGGTGAATCTGCGGTAAAAATTGAGCATACCCAAAAACTGCCGGAGGTCCTTAGCGGTCTCGGGTTTTGGGTATTCGCGAATGGCAGACGCCTTTTCTGGGAGCGGCTATGTGCCTTCTCCGCACACTAGGTACCCCAGAAATTCAACTCTTCTGGACCCGAAACAGCATTTTGCTGAGTTCAGGATGACGCCGTACTCCTTGAGTCGCTCGAACACCTGGCGCAAATGCTCAACGTGTTCTTCCTCCGAAGCAGAAGCCACCAGGATGTCGTCAATATAGGTGTATGCGAAATCGAGCCCACGCAGCACCTCATCGATAAAACGCTGGAAGGTTTGCGCAGCGTTCCTGAGGCCAAAACCCATCGACGGGAATTCGAACAAGCCGAACGGTGTCGCAATTGCCGTTTTCTCTATGTCCTCTGCCGCCACCGGGATCTGGTGGTATGCGCGTACCAGATCGATTGTGGAAAAAATTGTTTTCCCATGGAGTGTCTGCGCGAAATCCTGGATGTGGCGCACGGGATAGCAGTCCGGAATAGTCCGGGCATTCAGCGCCCGGTAGTCGCCACAAGGACGCCATTCGTCCCCCTTTTTGGGCACCATGTGTAGAGGGGAGGCCCAGCTGCTCTTCGACGGGCGGCAGATGCCCAATCGCAGCATGGATTCGAATTCCTTCTTTGCAGCCATCAAGCGATCCGGTGCGAGGCGACGTGGCTTCGAGGCGACAGGCTGGCCGGGAGTCGTGTGGATGTGGTGTTTGCTCGCATGTTTTACTTCCGCCTGGCATCCTCCTTCGGGTCTCGTCACCTCTGGAAATTGCTGCAGCAAGGTGCTAAAGCGTGATTTCCTAGAGATGGTTTTGATACCGCAGACTGTTTCGCCTCCTGCTTCGTTGCCACCGACGCTCAATGAGGTCATGCGGTCGACGAGTCGTTTCCGGCGCATGTCCACTAGGAGGTCAAAATGCGCCAGGAAGTCCACTCCAATGATTGCTTTGGGCACGTCCGCCACCACGAAGTTCCAGGCGAAATCGCGGCGAAGACCCAAATTCAGTGTGAGTGGCATTAAGCCATATGTGTCTATCACGGAACCGTTAGCCGCCGTCAACTGGTATCCAGTCTTGTTGCGGCGTTGGTGAACTAACGTCCGTGGATCACGCATACATCGGCACCCGTGTCTATGAGGAATCTAACGGCGGTGGACATGTCCTTCACAAATAAGCGGCGCGCGATGGAATCGTCGTCACTGGCCGCTGTCAGTGATCGACCGTGTCGTTTCCCGACTGCTGGCCGTCCGCTTCGAAGGAACATGGTTTTCGGCATTGGTACGCCCGATGCCCAAAGGTATGGTGATACCAACACAGGCCATTGTACCGTTTTGCCGAGTTTGACCGTGACCGTGGGAACGACCGTTAGGGACTCCGAGACCTCTGAGTTTCCCGTCCGAACCTCAACTCCCCACGGAGTGCGTTGATCTCGCACTGCTGCTCGTCTAGCTTCCTCGTTAGCGCCTGCAGCATGTCGGTGAGCCTTGCCTCTGCCGTGACTTCCGACACCAGACCTCTTCGGGGCAGAGACGCACCTATCGCGTCCATGATGCAATCTGCTATTCGTGCCAGTTCGTCCAAGGTGGTGCCAGGACGTGCAGCTTGCGCCGCGAGGGCACCGCGGGCGTCGGGGTGAATCCGGTCCATCCACAGAGTGCGGATGACCTCCTCGCTGATCGCCTCACCTGCGAGTTGTTTTAGATGGCGCAGAAATTTTGAGGGCGTGCGATCCCCGATATCCTCCCGCTCCAAGAGTTGGCGCGTCTTCTGTCCTTGTGACTTACCAAGTCGTTGAAGAAGCTCGGTCTTCAACACCTGAAATGGTTTCTCCGTCGGTGGGTCGAGGATGAGATCGCGCACTTCCCGGGTACATCTGGGGTCGAGCGATGCTGTTATTTGGTCAAATTTCGCGATGCTGGTCGTGACTCCAGCCCGTTCCAGAATTCGCTCCACCTGGACGAACCAGACCTCGGGATCGTCGGCGGAAAACGGGGGAAGTCGTACATTTACCAGGCCCATCGCGTCGTTCTGTACACTCACCATCTCAGTTTCGTTTACGTGCGTCACTGTAGCAGATCACGTCGGGGTCACCAATGACGTGGTTACGTCATCGTCTGGGGAGTCGGCGTCGGGCGGTGCGTGACGATGGTCGTGGACGTGCTGATCGTTGGCGGCGGCGGCTGGTGGTCGCTGGTGGTCTTCGTCGAGTAGTCGTGTTGCTGGTCCTTCACTCTGCACTAGTCCGGTCGATACTGCCTTTTCACTGCGCAGCCCCCGCTATTTATATCGTGCTTTACTGTAGCGGGGATGCGCAGATGGTAGCGAGGGTACCTTAAGCCGGGTAGTTTATGATTGGGAATTGCCAAAACGTGCCTAATGCTTGGCAGGCCATTGCCGCTTAATGGCCGCTTAATAGGCCTATAAAACCTTGGCCTACCCAGGCCGGGAATCCCCACAACCGCAAGCGGTATTCCCTTTATAGTATCCCTAAATGACTTTCCTGAAGTCACACGATTTTCCTTAGTTTTTTTGGCTGCCGGTTTCACTGAAGACCCGGGAGTGCCGCTTGACAGTTGACTTTTAGACGACTCTGTCCTTAGAGGGGTTCCAGCTGGGTCTCGCTTTCGCGTCCCCAACTTGTCCCCCTTTCTTGGTGCCGCTTCCCGATTGCTCGGCCCCGCTACCGCAGAGGTTGAGTTTTCCTTGGCCAGGTCCCGGTCCTTCTTTGCTTTACGTTTGATGCAATCACGCACCATCAGCCCCGCGCCCTCGGTCGGAGAATTTGGGTTATTTATTTGCTTCTAGTTCGATTTTGGTCACACAAGTAGGGAGGAGCTACACGTCCACATGCACAGTACCCCCTTACGCATGCAAGGCTGAATACAATGGGAGGTCGCCAGGTATTCCAAGGAAATCGTTTCAGACACCTAGCCGGTGGCATTCAGCCCTCGGCACGATATCTTCCATCTTGCCTTGGGGAATTGGTCCGCGGCACACCTTTCCCTGATCCGTACAGACTTTTACCTCTGTAGTCTTAGTTAATCCATGTGCTGACCCGGCATCGCGTATATACGCTAAATTGTCTGGCCCTTCTCCTATCCGACACCCGGAAACGCGCTCGGTAGCCTCTAAAGCCCCGAGCTTCCATATAAGGAAACTGTGGTCGTCGGAATTGAGCTATAATGATGCGGCTGTGGTCGTCGGAGTTGAGCGGTGGCTCGGATCGACAAGGCTGGTCCTGCGGGAAGTGATGTTCCTGAAGTGGCTGCTGATGCGGTAGCCGCTGTCACAGTTGCTTCTGTTGTTGTATTTGCGGGCCGACGTCGTCACTGTACTAGCACTGCTGACGGTTGAAATGTTACTACTGCCCTTCTCTGCGGAGCCTCCGGTATTTATAGTGTACAATACTTGATGGGGCAGCGCAGAGAGTAGCGGGGATACCATGAGTAGGGTAGTTTATGGTCTGGGAAAATCGAAACCGTGCCGGTCGTTCGGGAAACCCCAGACCGCTTAATTGGCGATAATATCCAAGACGTATCGTAAAGATTACCGGGGTTTGACCGGAGACGCCACAGGTGCTCCCTCTCCAGTGCCGGACGCCGAAGGTGTCAGGAACGATACCCTCTTGGCCATGGTTCTAGTGATAGGGCGGAGAGACCTTTTTAGAATGGAGGCTAGTGGCGTAGGTGTGGCTGGTGCTTTATTTGGTTCCATGTCTTTTCCGCTATGAGCTCTTGTGGAGCGTGCAAATTTTATAGTTTTTTGCCCCAGGGTATCGAGTAGCTATGAAGATTTATTACTTCCCCCCAATTTAACTGGGAGCGTAGGAGGTGTTTAAAGTTTACAAACGTTTTTGCATCTACCAATGAAATCAACCTAACCCATTTT
The DNA here is from genome assembly GCA_963978815.1 of Aleochara curtula. NCBI lineage: Eukaryota > Metazoa > Arthropoda > Insecta > Coleoptera > Staphylinidae > Aleochara > Aleochara curtula. Next base: position 4,304,697 of record OZ022221.1, read on the forward strand.
AGGCATATGGTAAATTATAAATTTACGCATTTTTACGAATTTATGAATTTCTTTCTATCCAGTTGAATCAGAGAACTTGACTTTTTAAAATCGGTTAATTAGACATTGAGCTATAGTAATTGAACTTTACTGGAATTAAACCAATATAGAACGATATTGTGAGCAAAAATAAACCGATTTTTACCATTCAAAACAACTTTAAAATGAAGAATACATTCCCTCAATAATACACTAAAATATTAACGTTTTTCTTAAACAAATTGCAATAATTTCTTTTCAATTTTATGACAAACATTCTTTTGTTCCATTCAAAATGCACATGTCGCTTTGGGCTTTTGGGCTTTTTCCGAATTGTCGTTTTTGTGCCTTAGTTTCTTGATTCTATTTAAGGCAAACTGTATTTGGAATCAATTGAATATAACTCTCACGATAAATATGCAAGATTAACGTATTACCACACTATTTATTTAAATAGTATCTTCAATTGTTTATTTTTATTTTTTTTAAATAATTTCTTTTTCAAATTTGAGTGTGTGCATTATTAAGAAACTATTTAATATCGCAGATTTGCTTAAACAACTACGTTATTTACAAATTTACAGTGAATATTTAGTCAAAATGAGATTGAATTCATGCGAAATAGCACTCATTTAACGGGACGCCAGAAGCTGAAGCAAGAAAGCAGGTAGATTTAGAGAAAACCCAATGCGACCATGAAGCATGCACATATTTGCAATGGAAATATAAAAGCATGTTTATGATAACGTACGAAAGAAAATGTTTTAGTTTTTTTTAATATAAATGTTGATGTTGTGAAATATGTAATTAAAGCAATGAAGTTTAGATCTACGCGCTAATTTGAATAGAAATCATCGAACTATTCTTGCCTACGATATTATCATATGAATTTTCTGTTACACTAAATACATTTTTAATATCTCAATTTCTAGTTAACCGATTTTAAAAATTCAAACTTATTAATTCCAGTCAAAAGTTAATAAAACATATTTTTTATAAATCAAATAATATTTGCACAAAAATGCATTAATTTGTAACAATTTTAACACGATACGATCGAGCAAGCCATGTGCTGTGTTTACAATTCTTAAGAAGTAGCCTCTTCCTGAATAAATATTGTTTCTTCGCAGGTTCCGTTAAAACTGAATCCTATTGGCGGAGACAAATTTTTAACTGCTTTCAGGTGGGGTCCAGTCGTAGATTCGTTTGGGCCAACGTCGTTCGTTCATGCGCAAAATATGCCCCAACCACTTTAACCTTCTCGTTTCCACTCTGCTCCCCACCGACTCCGGCGATTCCATCATTCGTCTAATATTTTCGTTCGGAACTTATTGTAATCTTGATACTTTTGCGCTTCGTCTCAAGTAATCCATCTCTACTGCTTGTACTCTTCTTTCAAGGTCTTTTGTAGGTACCCATAGTTCAGCGCCATACAAAAGTACTGATTCTACCATTGCTGAACCAATGTGCCTCTTTGTGCGGTTGGATATGTGGTTGTCCCACCATATTGAATTCAAACACCCAATTACTCTTCGACTTTGTTCAATGCGCGTTTTGATTTCTCTTTCCCTATTCCCTGCACTAGTAATCATAACACCAAGATATTTAAAACAGTCTACTTGTTTTAGTTGTTTTTCTTCCACATGGATAGGGAACAGATGTGACGATCTTACAACAAGATGCTCAGTTTTGCCCATGTTCATTTTTAGGCCATATAATTTGTATGCCGTATATAATCTAGTGAGCATAAACTCCAGATCATATGCATCCTATGCCATTACTACTTGATCGTCTGCGAAATTTAAAGAAAAGAGAATCTTGTCACCAACCGGAATACCCATACCACCGCAATCTGTTTTCCACTTCTTCAAAACGTGTTCGAGGTATATGTTGAACAGTATCGGGGACAAACTACACCCCTGCCTTAGGCCTTTAGTTATTGTTATTGTTTTTGATAGGTCTCCATTATGTTGTACTTGGGCAATGTTATCCATATATAATGTTTTGATAACCCTTATCATGCTGTCGTTGATACCAAAATCTTGCATGGCCTTCCATAGTTGTTTTCTCGGTACACTGTCGTACGCCTTCTCCAGGTCTACAAAACCAAAGTGCGTCTCTCTATTTCTTGCTAGACGTTTGTCAATCAATTGTTGCAAAGTAAATAAATTGTCTAAGCATGATCTACCAGCCCGAAACCCAGTTTGTTCGTTACATAGAGTTTCCTCGACCCTCGGCTTAATTTTATTGTTAATGACCCTTCCAAACAATGGTGAGATTGTTCCGTTTACACTAAGGCCACGGTAATTGTTCTTATCTCTTTGGCTGCCTTTTTATGTAGTGAACATATATGTGCTAGTTTCCATTCTTCTGGTACTTTTCCTTTCTTAATACAGTTTATTGTTAATTTATTGTTAATGACTCTTCCAAACAATCGTGAGATTGTTCCGTTTACACTAAAGCCACGGTAATTGTTCTTATCTCTTCGGCTGCCTTTTTTATGTAGTAAACATATATGTGCTAGTTTCAATTCTTCTGGTACTTTTCCTTTCTTAATACAGTTGTTCATTAATCTCGTAAGCCGCTGTACCAAGGCTTCTCCTCCATGTTTCACTAGCTCCGGATATATGTCTCCAGGCCCTGCCGCTTTACCATTTTTTACCTTTTGAATGGCTTTATGCACCTCTTCGTTACTAATGGATATTTCAATATCTGTCACACTATTATTATCGTTGATTTCATTTTCTATATAGTCTTCCCTGGCTTCAGTAAAGAGTTCTTCATAGTGGTCTGCCCATTCATCTGCCGTCGTCCCATGTTATTGATTGTGGTGCTACGGTTGCGAGCGGCTGGCGTGATAGTGGCGAATGTGGTGTTGGCGTTGGCTTGTCGACGTCGTGAACTGCTAGGAAGGCAGGCTTGACTGAGTCGACAGAGACGGTTTTCTCCGAATCATTCAGGTCGAGGATAAGCCTCTTGTCGTCGCTGGATCACTTTGTATGGTCCGGAGTAAGGAGGATCCAAAGATTTCCTAATTTGGCGGACGCGCATGAAGACGCGAGTGCAAGTCTTCAGCTGACTTGATACGAAGTGTTTTGGTTTGGCGTGTTTGGATGCTGGAGCTGGCTTGACCGTGTTAAAGTGACAACGGAGATGTTTCTAGAAAGCGTGCTTGTCCCCTGGCTGGGAGTCTATGGACAAGAAATCTTCTAGAAGCCGTATGGTAACACCGAAAAGAAGCTCTGCTGGAGAAACGCCGATGTCTTCTTTTAGGGCTGCCCGGAGTCCCAGGACCGTTGGCAACAGTTGAGGCTAAGGAATGTTGAAATTGCACATAAGTGTGGCCTTGAGTGTCTTGTGCCATCTTTCTATCATGCCATTTGAGTTTTCGAGAGAAAAAGCCCAGTGGTTTCCAGATGTTGTCCGTGAGCTGCTCCAAAGCTGCGCCTATGGCGGTGCTGGAAGCGTCCGTGACTATTGCTAGTGTAGCTCGGGGGTCGTGGAACTGTGCCTGAGTTATGTTGATCTGGTCTTGCTTGCATGCGTCAAGGGCGGCCTCTGCGTTTGGTGTCCTTGCTATTTTGCGTTTGTCTTTCTTCTTGGCTCCGCAAAGAAAGTCGGTTTCATTTTCCGTCATTTTCCGTAAAATCTGTTGAATTTTAAGCCGACCCTGTAATAGAGTGCAAGTTAAACTATAACCTCAATAAGTTGTATGAACGACGCCCGCCAACAACGCACGTGTAACACGCTCTTGTTAATTCGCTCAGTCTTTTGTTCTGTTAATAGTTAGTTAATAAATCCGATCAACAAACCTCAACAAAATCGAGTGCCAAACAGATAACTTCTAACCACATCGTCCGATTTTTGCGTTTCTTCGTGCATCTTGAAGATGAATAATTAAATTAATTTCCTGTTTAAAACTAATCAAGAATTAAGATGGGAAATGACTAAAAAATTAACTGAATGGAGGCAACATAGTACTTTTTGACGCTTTTTTGACTTGTACACATCGCACATGCGTACCAGGTCGGCTCAGGTAATAGGGTGAGCTGCTCAGCTGAAGAGAACTGAGCTCAGTTTGACAAATTTATTACCTGATTTCTTTGTACTAAACCCTAGAATACTATATATCTAACTCAGACGAAAACTGTCTTAATTATTGCAAATATGTGTATAACAAGGCTCAAATATACAAGTAGTGAACTAATAACACTCAAAGAGAGAGCGAACCCATTGGAAAACGTCGTAAGGCAACATATTGAACAACTATGCTTAGCACGTGAAGATGAGTCAGAACATAACCTGCAAGGAAGACATAAGAAGTGCACCACGCCAAAAGTTACTATTAAATGCTGTTTTCGCAATAAAACGTTGTTTTTCGCACTAAAAACGCTGTTTTTGGTGTTGTGGTCCAATACTGCGACGTCAAATAAGTTATTACTATTAATGACATACAAAACATCGATGAATATAATGAGAACTCGTATATTTCTATATATATAAAATTCTCCAGTCACTGTGTTTCCGAGTAGTTTGGTAACCAAAACTATTCGGAAACGGCTTGATAGATTTTTATGAAATTTTGGAAGTATAGTCGGTAGGTCTGAGAACTGACTATCTATTTGACAGTTCCATCTCTTTTCCGCTATGAGCTCTTGTGGAGCGTGCAAATTTTATACTTTTTCGCCCCAGGGTATCGAGTAGCTATGAAGATTTATTACTTTTCCCCAATTTGACTGGGAGCGTAGGAGGTGTTTAAAGTTTACAAACGTTTTTGCATCCACCAATGAAATCAATTCCCATTTTAGGCACGAAATCAGTGACACACCATATGGTAGCCTAAAGATCTTCGAACCCATTGGAAGAAGCTTTCTTAACGATAGTCAATGTTCTCAGTATGACCACCGGGGCGGGTAGAGGTCTTAGAAAGTGAGACATATTCAGTATGCTCCACCGGGATTTGAACCCTGGTCTTCTAGGTGTTAACACAGCGACTTACACACTAGGCTACCACGCGCCTTTTTACGAAAATGTTTATATTTTTCCTCAAATTATGAATTTCTTTCTAGCCAGTTGAATCAGAGAACTTGATTTTTTAAAATCGGTTAATTAGACTTTGAGCTAATTAACATCGGTTAATTAGACTCCGATTTTTACCATTCAAATCAACTTTAAAATGAAAAATTCATTCCTTCAATAACACATAAAAATATTAACGTTTTTCTTAAACAAATTGCAATAATTTCTTTTCAATTTTATGACAAACATTCTTTTGTTCCGAAAACGGTGTTTTCGTTGCTCAGTTTCTTGATTCTATTTAAGGCAAACTGTATTTGTAATCAATTGAATATAACTATCACGATAAATATGCAAGATTAACGTATTACCACACTATTTATTTAAATAGTATCTTCAATTGTTTATTTTCCTTTTTTTTTAAATATTTTCTCTTTCAAATTTGAGTTTGAGTGTGTACATTAATAAGAAACTATTTAATATCGCAGATTTGCCTAAACAATTATGTTATTTACAAATTTACAGTGAATATTTAGTCAAAATAACATTGAATTCATGCGAAATAGCACTCATTTAACGGGACACAAGAAGCTGAAGCAAGACGTACAAAAGAAAATGTTTTAGTTTTGTTAATATAAATGTTCATGTTGTGAAATATGTATTATAAAAGCCATAAAGTTTAGATCTATGCGCTAATTTGAATGGAAAACATCGAACTATTCTTTCCTAGAATATTATCATATGAATTTTCACTTAACACTAAATACATTATTAATATCTCAATCTCTACTTAACCGATTTTAAAAATTCAAACTTATTAATTCTAGTCAAAAGCTAATAAAGCATATTTTTTATAAATCAGTTAATATTTGCACGAAAATGCATTAATTTGTAACAATTTTAAAAAACGATACCACATGACTGGCTCGATGGACCGTGTTTACAATTCTTAAGAAGTAGCCTCTTCTTGAATAGATATTCTTTCTTCGCAGGTTCCGTCAAAAATGAATCCTATTGGTGGAGACAAATTTTTAACTGCTCACAAATACGCCTTAGCGCTAAAATTCTATTTTATGTCTCCGTTCAGGGCTTGTCAAACATGCTGTGCGGCTAGCGCTTCCCAAACTTTCATAGAAAAAATCAAGTTACCAAATATATGATATATGCGAGTTCTCACCATATTCATCGTTGATTTTCATGTTATTAATAGTAATGCCAAGATATTCTAATTGACGCCGAAAACAGCGTTTTTATTGCGAAAACAGCAATTATCGTGCGAAATATATGATATATGCGAGTTTTCACCATATTCATTGTTGATTTTCATGTTATTAATAGTAATGCCAAGTTAATCTAATTGACGCCGCAATATTGGACGTGAACGCCGAAAGCAGCGTTTTTAGTGCAAAAAACAACGTTTTATTGCGAAAACAGGAAGTATCGTGCGAAAACCCCACTTTCTTGTGTAAAAACAGCATTTTTGGTTCGACATATATGATATATTGGTGTCGGGATGTTTGATACCTAGCGCTTTCGTCCCTCGACGTTTCGACCCCTGCCTTTTCGACCCTTCGCATTTTGGTACCTTTACATGTTGAACCACCTACAATGTTCGTCCCTTAGTTTTTCGACCCTGCGATGATTGAACCCCCAATATTATGCACATTCGACCCCCGACGATTCGACCCCCGATGATTCGACCCCCGATTATTAAATTATTAAATAATACATTAAATATTAAACAAACTAAATAAATAATAAATAAATAAAAAATAAGTTTAAATAATAAATTTACATGAAGCAATAATGATTTACGCGACAAGAATATAGAAATAATACATTAACAATATACAAATATACTTATTATAAAAACTAGTGAAAATTTTGAAATAATTATATCGAAGTAACCACTACTTGATAAATTTTTATAAATTATTATTAAGTAGTGGTTACCGATTCTCGGGCATTTCGTTGTTGGTTTTCCCGGCCTCACAGCGCGGCATCTTAACTTATGAAGATTTATTACATTTTCTCGTAGTTGGAATTTGCCTTAAGGTCGTAACGTCTAAGAAATGTTCTGCAAGATCGGTTATACATGCCATATGGTGTTAGACAAAAATATTTAGAAATCTTCGTAATTTTTTGGACAATTTGATACTTTTTTGCAATTTAAGGCATTGCCTCACATTTGCCATAAATAATACATTTTAAATGGTTAAAATCGGTTAATTATGAAGTAGCAATAGCAATTTTAGCTGAATAACTTAAGAAGTAATTGGACAATTTTTAAAATTCAAAATACGTATTAGTTATCAAGTAACTAGGTCTTCATATTTAGATAAATATAAACATTTTTCACCAAATTGTTTGTTACAATTTTAAAAGCATTAATAAACACATCTGGTCTATTCACCCCATGCATCTTTCAAGCCATAAAGGCACTTGACCCAAACGCTCGAATATCTCAGAGCAGGTAGAAGAAATACGACATACAGCAAGCAAAGCAGCTATTAAATGCTTACTTTAAAATGCGAGTTTACATTTCATATTTCTTCCCAAACAAACCGAGCTTTCGTAAATTCGTTTTAAATATATTTTGTTTGAAAATTAGCATTATACGGCCAAATAGAATTGTTGCAAATATTATATTTTTCAAAATCGGGCAAAAAATAAAAAAAATACTGATTTTCAAAAAAATCAGTAAATACTTGATTAAAATATTTTTGATAATAATATAAATTGTTGTTTTTCGGAGAAAACCCAATGCGAGCATGAAGCATGCACACTTCAGAAGAATGTTATTGATAACTTAGGAAATAAAATGTTTTACCTTTTTTAATATAAATGTTTATATTCTTCAATATGTATTATAGCATGAATTATATATTTACGTGCCAATTTGAATGGTAAAAATCGAGCTATTCTTTCTTAAAATATAGTCATGAATTTTTTGTATAACATTGGGGTACGAATCATCGGTCGGTCGAAACATCGGGGTATGAACTGGCATAATATTGGGGTACAAATCATCGGTCGGTCGAAACATCGGGGTATGAACGCAGAAACGGTTCAAAAGGCTAGGGGACGAAAAGGCCTACGGTTGAACTGTCGGTGGGTCAACTGTCGAGGGACGAATCGTCGGGGTACCAAACATCATGGAATCGATATATTCTAGTTCTCACTATACTCATCGTTGATTTTCATGTTAATAATAGTAATGCCAAGATAATCTAATTGACGCCACAATATTGGACGAGAACGCCGAAAACAGCGTTTTTAGTGCGAAAAACATCGCTTTATTACGAAAACAGCAATTCTCGTGAGAAAACGACTTTTTTCGTGCAAGAACAGCGTGTTTGGTGTGAAATATATGATATATGCGAGTTCTCACCATATTCATAGTTGATTTTTTATTATTAATAGTAACACCAAGATAATCTAATTGGCGCTGCAATATTGGACTAAAACGCCGATTACAGCGTTTTTCGTGTAAAAACAGCGTATTTGGTATGAAATATATGAATTTGCGAGTTCTCACCATATTCATCGTTGATTTTCTTGTTATTAATAGTAACACCAAGATAATCTAATTGACGCCACAATATTGGACGAGAACGCCGAAAACAGCGTTTTTAGTGCGAAAAACAAGGCTTTATTACGAAAACAGCAATTCTCGTGAGAAAACGACGCTTTTCGTGCAAGAACAGCGTTTTTGGTGTAAAATATATGATATATGCGAGTTCTCACCATATTCATCGTTGATTTTCTTGTTATTAATAGTAATGCCAAGATAATCTAATTCACGCCGCAATATTAGACGTGAAAGCCGAAAGCAGCGTTTTTTGTACAAAAGCAGCGTTTTTGGTGCGAAATATATGATATATGCGAGTTCTCACCATATTCATTGTTGATTTTCATGTTATTAATAGTAATGCCAAGATAATCCAATTGACGCCGCAATATTGCACGTGAACGCCGAAAACAACGTTTTTAGTGCGGATAACAACGTTTTATTGCGAAAACAGCAATTATCGTGCAAAAAACAGGTTTTTTCTTCAAAAACAGCATATTTGGTGCGAAATATATAATATATTCTAATTCTCACCATATTCATCGTTTATTTTCTTGTTATTAATAGTAACACCTAGATAATCTAATTGACGCCGCAATATTGAACGAGAACGCCAAAAACAGCGTTTTTAGTGCGAAAAACAACGGTTTATTACGAAAACAGCAATTATCGTGCGAAAACAACGGGTTTCGTGCAAGAACAGCGTTTTTGGTGTGAAATATATGATATATGCGAGTTCTCACCATATTCATCGTTGATTTTCTTGTTATTAATAGTAGCACCAAGATAATCTAATTGACGCTGCAATATTGGACGAGAACGCCGATAACAGCATTTTTCGTGCAAAAACAGCGTTTTTGGTGCAAAATATACGATATATGCGAGTTCTCACCATATTCATCGTTGATTTTCATGTTATTAATAGTAATGGCAAGATAATCCAATTGACGCCGCATTATTGGACGAGAACGCCGAAAACAGCGTTTTTAGTGCGTAAAACAACGTATTATTGCAAAAACAGCAATTATCGTGCGAAAACCGACGTTTTTCGTTCAATTGTCGTGCGAAAAACGGCGTTTTTCGTGCAAAAACAGCGTTTGTGGTGTGAAATATATGATATATACGAGTTCTCACCATATTCATCGTTGATTTTCTTGTTATTAATAGTAACACCAAGATAATCTAATTGACGCCGCAATATTCGACGAGATCGCCGATAACAGCGTTTTTCGTGCAAAAACAGCGTTTTTGGTGCGAAATATGCGATATATGCGAGTTCTCACCATATTCATCGTTGATTTTCTTTTTATTAATAGTAACACCAAGATAATCTAATTGACGCCGCAATATTGGAACAGAACGCCGAAAACAGCGTTTTTCGTGCAAAACAGCGTTTTTGGTGTGAAATATATGATATATGCGAGTTCTCACCATATTCATCGTTGATTTTCTTGTTATTAATAGTAATGCCAAGATAATCCAATTGACGCCGCAATATTGCACGAGAACGCCGATAACAGCGTTTTTCGTGCAAAAACAGCGTTTTTGGTGCGAAATATACGATATATGCGAGTTCTCACCATATTCATCGTTGATTTTCTTGTTATTAATAGTAACACCAAGATAATCTAATTGACGCCGCAATATTGGACGTGAACGCCTAAAACAGCGCTTTTAGTGCGGATAACAACGTTTTATTGCGAAAACAGCAATTATCTTGCGAAAGCGACGTTTTTCGTGCATGAACAGCGTTTTTGGTGTGAAATATTTGATATATGCGAGTTCTCACCATATTCATCGTTGATTTTTTTGTTATTAATAGTAACACCAAGATAATCTAATTGACGCGGCAATATTGGACGAGAACGCCAATAACAGCGTTTTTCGTTCAAAAACAGCGTTTTTGGTGCGAAATATACGATATATGCGAGTTCTCACCATATTCATCGTTGATTTTCTTGTTATTAATAGTAACACTAAGATAATCTAATTGACGCCGCAATATTGGACGAGAACGCCGATAACAGCGTTTTTCGTGCAAAAACAGCGTTTTTGGTGCGAAATATACGATATATGCGAGTTCTCACCATATTCATCGTTGATTTTAATGTTATTAATAGTAATGCCAAGATAATCTAATTGACCCCGCATTATTGGACGAGAACGCCGAAAACAGCGTTTTTAGTGCGAAAACAGTAATTATCATGCGAAAAACGATGGTTTTCGTGCAAGAACAGCGTTTTTGTTGCGAAATATATGCTATTTGCGAGTTCTCACCATATTCATCGTTGATTTTCATGTTATTAATAGTAATGCCAAGATAATCTAATTGACCCCGCATTATTGGACGAGAACGCCGAAAACAGCGTTTTTAGTGCGAAAAACAACGTATTATTCTGAAAACAGCAATTATCGTGCGAAAAACCACGTTTTTCGTGCAAGGTACAGCGTTTTTGGTGCGAAATATATGATATATGCAAATTCTCACCATATTCATCCTTCGATTTCATGTTATTAATAGTAATGGCAAGATAATCTAATTGACGCCGCAATATTAGACGTGAAAGCCGAAAGCAGCGTTTTTCGTGCAAAAACAGCGTTTTTGGTGCGAAATATACGATATATGCGAGTTCTCACCATATTCATCGTTGATTTTCATGTTATTAATAGTCATGCCAAGATAATCCAATTGACGCCACAATATTGGACGTGAACGCCGAAAACAGCGTTTTTAGTGCGGATAACGTTTTATTGCGAAAACAGCAATTATCGTGCAAAAACCAGGTTTTTCGTTCAAAAACAGCATATTTGTTGCAAAATATATAATATATTCTAGTTCTCACCATATTCATCGTTTATTTTCTTGTTATTAATAGTAACACCAAGATAATCTAATTGACGCCGCAATATTGGACGAGAACGCCGAAAACAGCGTTTTTAGTGCGAAAAACAACAGTTTATTACGAAAACAGCAATTATCGTGCGAAAACGACGTTTTTCGTGCAAGAACAGCGTTTTTGGTGTGAAATATATGATATATGCGAGTTCTCACCATATTCATCGTTGATTTTCTTGTTATTAATGTGATATCGGAGTTGAAGGCCCCCTACCCTCAATCCAGGCAGCCTACCAAAAGCGCAGGTAGAAACAAGGTGCTCGAGAAGCAAGGGAGTCGAGAGTCAGTTGAGAAAGGGGAGTCAACTAAAGCAGACGGTATACAGTAGAAAGCGAATAACAAATAAAGACATGTAAATTAAAGTGTTTGAAATTTGGGTTACCCCACGAACCTTGTCCCCAGGACGTTTCACTACATTTTTGGGGGCTCTACCGCGGATCGTGAGAAGTGAAACGAACAAGTTGAAAAAGAATGGCGGACAACAGTGGAGTGATCTTAACAGACGACGAGGTAGCTCAAATGAGCGTATCCGAAATTAAAGAAGAGCTGAGAAGACGACGGCTCAGGATATCGGGGCGAAAGAGAAAGCTTTGCAAACGGTTAATGGCGGCACTGCGACTAGAGCGGGAACACGGTGCATAAGATGGCGACGAAGAAGACGCTGACGACGACGATGCCGAAGAAGACGACAAGGAGGAAGCCGAAGGGTACCCGGAAGACGCCGAGGTTAACCCTACGGCCAACACCTTCAACGACGACGACGACGAAGAAGATGAAGAAGATCAAGACGACCGTGCAAGACCCGTTATTAGACGCCGCAGCCAGAACAGATCCGCCAAAACACTATTACTACTGAAGACGTGGAGAACTCGCTGGAGAAATTCAGTGGAGACGATTTGATAAATGTCAACCGATGTATTGAAGATTTCGAGCAAATGGCAGAAGTGTGTGGGTGGACCGACGTTCACAAAGTGGCGTTTGGAAAGAAGTTATTAACAGGCTCAGCGCTGGCGTTTGTAAGACAAGAAAGAGGCACAAAGACGTGGGCGAAATTCAAAGGAGCTTTAAAGAATGAGTTTGAAGACGAAATAAGCGATCAGCAGGTTCATCGGGAGCTGACACAGAGAGAGAAGAAGTCAGAAGAAACTTTGCAGCAATACATGTATGCCATGTGTGAGATTGCTGGTCAAGGAAGGGTTGATACGACATCTCTGATCAACTATATAATCCAAGGTATCCCAGATGAAGTTACCAACAAGTCCGCGTTGTATGGAGCGAGGACAATGCAACAGCTAAAAGAACGTTTTAAGCAGTATGAAGCAATGAAGAGAGATATGACAATTAAGGCGAACACCTGAAACCGAAAAGACGAGAAGAGCAAGCGACCTGAGGTAAAAAGTCAACCAAGGCCAAGGCAGACAGAAGTTGTGAACGTATTACGAAGGTGTTATAATTGTGGTAGTAAAGACCATCTAAGTGCGGAGTGTCCAGAGAAAGGAAAAGGTACCAAGTGTTTTAAGTGCAATCAGTTTGGGCACATTGCGGCGAAATGTCGAGGAAAAGCAAAAGAAGCCTACGTCGTTTCAAGACCTGAAAAGAAGAAGTACATGAAAGAAGTGTCAATAGAAGACTCTAAGTTTATATCGTTAGTTGACACGGGTAATGACCTCACACTTATAAGATCTGATGAGTATGCCAGACTAGGATCGTACATTTAAGTTTGAAGGTTTTGGTTCCACTGGCAATGAAACTTGGGGGGATTTTACGAAAGTAATGACCGTTGATCGGTATGATTTCCCAGTTACTTTGCGTGTAGTATCCAATAAAGTATTGTGTAAGCACGGCCTATTGCTAGGTACGGATTTCTTAGACCAGGTAGAGTTGCGTGTCAGGCGGAGTGAGGTAACATTCTTACGGCTGGATGATCCGAACGACAATGACGAACGCGTGCCAGAGATTTTTAAAATAAATACGATAGATCAAGCTAACGAAATAGATTTGTCACATGTAGAGGAACCTCATTATCGGGAAGCAATTCGCGATATTATTAAAGAATACAAGCCGGAGAGGACACGAGACGTCGGGATAACCGCAAAGATTGTCTTGAAGAATAATAAGCCGATAGTAAGACGACCGCGAAGATTAGCACCATGCGAAAGAAAGGAAGTGGATGATTTAATGGAGGTATGGACAAAGGAAGGCATATGGACAAAGGAAGGCCGTCAAATTCAGAATATGCAAATCCTATTGTTGTAGTTAGGAAGAAAGATGGCTCCATCAGAGTTTGCATTAATTTCCGCGAATTTAATGAGAATATTGAATGTCCACATTTTCCATTACCATTAATCGAAGATATATTAGATGCATTACAAGGGGCGGAGTGGTTTACGACGCTCGATTTAAAAAACGGGTTTTTCCATGTCGAGCTGCACGAAGAGAGTCGTAAATATACGTCTTTTGTCACGCCGTCGAGACAATATGAATTCCTAAAACTGCCGTTTGGATTAAAAATTTCACCGATTGTATTCCAGAAGTACGTTACCATGATTTTTAAAGAACTCATTGATTTGGGTATTGTTATCGTCTACATGCACAATATTATCATTGTTGCCAAAAGCTTAAAAGAGGCATGGGAACGAATAATGACGATTGTAAAATTATGCGAACAGCATGGGTTAGTAATAAATTAGGGAAAATGTCGTTTTATGTCACGAAGAATTGAGTACTTGGGGCATATCGTGTCAAAGAACACCATAAAGCCATCAATTCATTAGACGAATGCCGTGGCCAATTTTCCAAATCCGACATCTGTCAAAAAAGTGCAAAGTTTCTTAGGATTTACGGGGTACTATAGAAAATTTATTAGGGGCTACGCGAAGATAGCTAAGCCACCTATTAAGAAAAGACGTGAAATTTAGATTTGAAGATCAAGAGACGGAGGCGTTTGAGACCTTAAAGCAGGCACTTGTCAATGGGCCCGTGTTGAAATTATATCGGATAGGGGCTGAAACAGAGTTGCACACAGACGCGTCCATAGATGGGTACGGGGCAATTTTGATGCAAGTAGACGCAGATGATGGAAAGTTCCACCCTGTTTATTTTGCCAGTGGAAAAACAACTCCTGCTGAGACGAAATATACCAGCTATGAGTTAGAGGTACTAGCAATTGTAAAAGCTTTGAAGAAGTTTAGAGTGTACCTTCTAGCCATATCATTCACGATCGTGACGGATTGTCAAGCGTTTGCCATGACTATGAAAAAGAAAGACTTGTGTTTGCGGGTGGCCAGTTGGGCTTTATTGCTTGGGGATTTCAAGCACCATGTATGTCATCGGCCAGGCAAAAGTATGCAGCATGTTGATGCTTTAAGTCGAAATCCGATGCCGAGCATTATGTATATAAGTGAACGTGAAGATGGATTGATTGCACGTTTAAGAAGTGCGCAGAACAAAGACAATAAAGTGCGTAAATTAATAGATGCCGTAGCATGCACCCCGACCGAGGAGTGAATTAGAATACTTCTTGAGCTATTTCATACCGGCTAGGTCATACTTTGGGAGTGCATGATAATAAACATTCGCAACTAAAATTCGGCTAGAAATATAATTTTGAGCCCCACCGTTATAATTGATTATTTATATGTGTGTTTTATGCTTTACTTTGATATATGTATCGTCTTTGTACTTCGAACACTTCTTCAGCTATTTCATACCGGCTAGGTCATACTTTGGGAGTGCTTGATAATGAACATTCGCAATTAAAATTCGGCTAGAAATATAATTTAGTGCCCGACCCTATAATTGATTATTTATATGTGTTATTTTTACTTTAATTTGATATATGTATCGTCTCTGTACTTAGAATATGGAGCACCAAAAACGCTGTTTTTGCACGAAAAACGTCGTTTTTCGCACGATTATGCCTGATTTTGCAATAAAACGTTGTTTTTCGCACGAAAAACGCTGATTTCGGCGTTCTCGACCAATATTGCGGCGTCAATTAGATTATCTTGGCATTACTACTAATAACATGAAAATCAACGATGAATATGGTGAGAACTCGCATATATCATATATTTCGCACCAAAAACGCTGTTTTTGCACGAAAAACGTCGTTTTTCGCACGATAATTGCTGTTTTCGCAATAAAACGTTGTTTTTCGCACGAAAAACGCTGATTTCGGCGTTCTCGACCAATATTGCGGCGTCAATTAGATTATCTTGGCATTGCTACTAATAACATGAAAATCAACGATGAATATGGTGAGAACTCGCATATATCATATATTTCGCACCAAAAACGCTGTTTTTGCACGAAAAACGTCGTTTTTCGCACGATAATTGCTGTTTTCGCAATAAAACGTTGTTTTTCGCACGAAAAACGCTGATTTCGGCGTTCTCGACCAATATTGCGGCGTCAATTAGATTATCTTGGCATTACTACTAATAACATGAAAATCAACGATGAATATGGTGAGAACTCGCATATATCATATATTTCGCACCAAAAACGCTGTTTTTGCACGAAAAACGTCGTTTTTCGCACGATAATTGCTGTTTTCGCAATAAAACGTTGTTTTTCGCACGAAAAACGCTGATTTCGGCGTTCTCGACCAATATTGCGGCGTCAATTAGATTATCTTGGCATTACTACTAATAACATGAAATTTAACGATGAATATGGTGAGAACTCGCATATATCATATATATCGCACCAAAAACGCTGTTTTTGCACGAAAAACGTCATTTTTCGCACGATAATTGCTGTTTTCGCAGTAAAACGTTGTTTTTCGCACGAAAAACGCTGATTTCGGCGTTCTCGACCAATATTGCGGCGTCAATTAGATTATCTTGGCATTACTACTAATAACATGAAAATCAACGATGAATATGGTGAGAACTCGCATATATCATATATTTCGCACCAAAAACGCTGTTTTTGCACGAAAAACGTCGTTTTTCGCACGATAATTGCTGTTTTCGCAATAAAACGTTGTTTTTCACACGAAAAACGCTGATTTCGGCGTTCTCGACTAATATTGCGGCGTCAATTAGATTATCTTGGCATTACTACTAATAACATGAAAATCAACGATGAATATGGTGAGAACTCGCATATATCATATATTTCGCACCAAAAACGCTGTTTTTGCACGAAAAACGTCGTTTTTCGCACGATAATTGCTGTTTTCGCAATAAAACGTTGTTTTTCGCACGAAAAACGCTGATTTCGGCGTTCTCGACCAATATTGCGGCGTCAATTAGATTATCTTGGCATTACTACTAATAACATGAAAATCAACGATGAATATGGTGAGAACTCGCATATATCATATATTTCGCACCAAAAACGCTGTTTTTGCACGAAAAACGTCGTTTTTCGCACGATAATTGCTGTTTTCGCAATAAAACGTTGTTTTTCGCACGAAAAACGCTGATTTCGGCGTTCTCGACCAATATTGCGGCGTCAATTAGATTATCTTGGCATTACTACTAATAACATGAAAATCAACGATGAATATGGTGAGAACTCGCATATATCATATATTTCGCACCAAAAACGCTGTTTTTGCACGAAAAACGTCGTTTTTCGCACGATTATGCCTGATTTTGCAATAAAACGTTGTTTTTCGCACGAAAAACGCTGATTTCGGCGTTCTCGACCAATATTGCGGTGTCAATTAGATTATCTTGGCATTACTACTAATAACATGAAAATCAACGATGAATATGGTGAGAACCTGCATATATCATATATTTCGCACCAAAAACGCTGTTTTTGCACGAAAAACGTCGTTTTTCGCACGATAATTGCTGTTTTCGCAATAAAACGTTGTTTTTGGCACGAAAAACGCTGATTTCGGCGTTCTCGACCAATATTGCGGCGTCAATTAGATTATCTTGGCATTACTACTAATAACATGAAAATCAACGATGAATATGGTGAGAACTTGCATATATCATATATTTCGCACCAAAAACGCTGTTTTTGCACGAAAAACCTCGTTTTTCGCACGATAATTGCTGTTTTCTTAATAAAACGTTGTTTTTCGCACGAAAAACGCTGATTTCGGCGTTCTCGACCAATATTGCGGCGTCAATTAAATTATCTTGGCATTACTACTAATAACATGAAAATCAACGATGAATATGGTGAGAACTCGCATATATCATATATTTCGCACCAAAAACGCTGTTTTTGCACGAAAAACGTCGTTTTTCGCACGATTATGCCTGATTTTGCAATAAAACGTTGTTTTTCGCACGAAAAACGCTGATTTCGGCGTTCTCGACCAATATTGCGGCGTCAATTAGATTATCTTGGCATTACTACTAATAACATGAAAATCAACGATGAATATGGTGAGAACTCGCATATATCATAATATTTCGCACCAAAAACGCTGTTTTTGCACGAAAAACATCGTTTTTCGCACGATAATTGCTGTTTTCGCAATAAAACGTTGTTTTTCGCACGATAATTGCTGTTTTCGCAATAAAACGTTGTTTTTCGCACGAAAAACGCTGATTTCGGCGTTCTCGACTAATATTGCGGCGTCAATTAGATTATCTTGGCATTACTACTAATAACATGAAAATCAACGATGAATATGGTGAGAACTCGCATATATCATATATTTCGCACCAAAAACGCTGTTTTTGCACGAAAAACGTCGTTTTTCGCACGATAATTGCTGTTTTCGCAATAAAACGTTGTTTTTCGTACGAAAAACGCTGATTTCGGCGTTCTCGACCAATATTGCGGCGTCAATTAGATTATCTTGGCATTACTACTAATAACATGAAAATCAACGATGAATATGGTGAGAACTCGCATATATCATAATATTTCGCACCAAAAACGCTGTTTTTGCACGAAAAACATCGTTTTTCGCACGATAATTGCTGTTTTCGCAATAAAACGTTGTTTTTCGCACGAAAAACGCTGATTTCGGCGTTCTCGACCAATATTGCGGCGTCAATTAGATTATCTTGGCATTACTACTAATAACATGAAAATCAACGATGAATATGGTGAGAACTTGCATATATCATATATTTCGCACCAAAAACGCTGTTTTTGCACGAAAAACGTCGTTTTTCGCACGATTATGCCTGATTTTGCAATAAAACGTTGTTTTTCGCACGAAAAACGCTGATTTCGGCGTTCTCGACCAATATTGCGGCGTCAATTAGATTATCTTGGCATTACTACTAATAACATGAAAATCAACGATGAATATGGTGAGAACTCGCATATATCATATATTTCGCACCAAAAACGCTGTTTTTGCACAAAATACGTCGTTTTTCGCACGATTATGCCTGATTTTGCAATAAAACGTTGTTTTTCGCACGAAAAACGCTGATTTCGGCGTTCTCGACCAATATTGCGGCGTCAATTAGATTATCTTGGCATTACTACTAATAACATGAAAATCAACGATGAATATGGTGAGAACTCGCATATATCATATATTTCGCACCAAAAACGCTGTTTTTGCAGGAAAAACCTCGTTTTTCGCACGATAATTGCTGTTTTCGCAATAAAACGTTGTTTTTCGCACGAAAAACGCTGATTTCGGTGTTCTCGACCAATATTGCGGCGTCAATTAAATTATCTTGGCATTACTACTAATAACATGAAAATCAACGATGAATATGGTGAGAACTCGCATATATCATATATTTCGCACCAAAAACGCTGTTTTTGCACGAAAAACTTCGTTTTTCACACGATTATGCCTGATTTTGCAATAAAACGTTGTTTTTCGCACGAAAAACGCTGATTTCGGCGTTCTCGACCAATATTGCGGCGTCAATTAGATTATCTTGGCATTACTACTAATAACATGAAAATCAACGATGAATATGGTGAGAACTCGCATATATCATATATTTCGCACCAAAAACGCTGTTTTTGCACGAAAAACGTCGTTTTTCGCACGATAATTGCTGTTTTTGCAATAAAACGTTGTTTTTCGCACGAAAAGCGCTGATTTCGGCGTTCTCGACCAATATTGCGGCGTCAATTAGATTATCTTGGCATTACTACTAATAACATGAAAATCAACGATGAATATGATGAGAACTCGCATATATCATATATTTCGCACCAAAAACGCTGTTTTTGCACGAAAAACATCGTTTTTCGCACGATTATGCCTGATTTTGCAATAAAACGTTGTTTTTCGCACGAAAAACGCTGATTTCGGCGTTCTTGACCAATATTGCGGCGTCAATTAGATTATCTTGGCATTACTACTAATAACATGAAAATCAACGATGAATATGGTGAGAACTCGCATATATCATATATTTCGCACCAAAAACGCTGTTTTTGCACGAAAAACATCGTTTTTCGCACGATAATTGCTGTTTTCGCAATAAAACGTTGTTTTTCGCACGAAAAACGCTGATTTCGGCGTTCTCGACCAATATTGCGGCGTCAATTAGATTATCTTGGCATTACTACTAATAACATGAAAATCAACGATGAATATGGTGAGAACTCGCATATATCATATATTTCGCACCAAAAACGCTGTTTTTGCACGAAAAACGTCGTTTTTCGCACGATTATGCCTGATTTTGCAATAAAACGTTGTTTTTCGCACGAAAAACGCTGATTTCGGCGTTCTCGACCAATATTGCGGCGTCAATTAGATTATCTTGGCATTACTACTAATAACATGAAAATCAACGATGAATATGGTGAGAACTCGCATATATCATATATTTCGCACCAAAAACGCTGTTTTTGCACGAAAAACGTCGTTTTTCGCACGATAATTGCTGTTTTCGCAATAAAACGTTGTTTTTCGCACGAAAAACGCTGATTTCGGCGTTCTCGACCAATATTGCGGTGTCAATTAGATTATCTTGGCATTACTACTAATAACATGAAATTTAACGATGAATATGGTGAGAACTCGCATATATCATATATTTCGCACCAAAAACGCTGTTTTTGCACGAAAAACGTCGTTTTTCGCACGATAATTGCTGTTTTCGCAATAAAACGTTGTTTTTCGCACGAAAAACGCGGATTTCGGCGTTCTTGACCAATATTGCGGCGTCAATTAGATTATCTTGGCATTACTACTAATAACATGAAATTTAACGATGAATATGGTGAGAACTCGCATATATCATATATTTCGCACCAAAAACGCTGTTTTTGCACGAAAAACGTCGTTTTTCGCACGATAATTGCTGTTTTCGCAATAAAACGTTGTTTTTCACACGAAAAACGCTGATTTCGGCGTTCTCGACTAATATTGCGGCGTCAATTAGATTATCTTGGCATTACTACTAATAACATGAAAATCAACGATGAATATGGTGAGAACTCGCATATATCATATATTTCGCACCAAAAACGCTGTTTTTGCACGAAAAACGTCGTTTTTCGCACGATTATGCCTGATTTTGCAATAAAACGTTGTTTTTCGCACGAAAAACGCTGATTTCGGCGTTCTCGACCAATATTGCGGCGTCAATTAGATTATCTTGGCATTACTACTAATAACATGAAAATCAACGATGAATATGGTGAGAACTCGCATATATCATATATTTCGCACCAAAAACGCTGTTTTTGCACGAAAAACGTCGTTTTTCGCACGATAATTGCTGTTTTCGCAATAAAACGTTGTTTTTCACACGAAAAACGCTGATTTCGGCGTTCTCGACTAATATTGCGGCGTCAATTAGATTATCTTGGCATTACTACTAATAACATGAAAATCAACGATGAATATGGTGAGAACTCGCATATATCATATATTTCGCACCAAAAACGCTGTTTTTGCACGAAAAACGTCGTTTTTCGCACGATAATTGCTGTTTTCGCAATAAAACGTTGTTTTTCGCACGAAAAACGCTGATTTCGGCGTTCTCGACCAATATTGCGGCGTCAATTAAATTATCTTGGCATTACTACTAATAACATGAAAATCAACGATGAATATGGTGAGAACTCGCATATATCATATATTTCGCACCAAAAACGCTGTTTTTGCACGAAAAACGTCGTTTTTCACACGATTATGCCTGATTTTGCAATAAAACGTTGTTTTTCGCACGAAAAACGCTGATTTCGGCGTTCTCGACCAATATTGCGGCGTCAATTAGATTATCTTGGCATTACTACTAATAACATGAAAATCAACGATGAATATGATGAGAACTCGCATATATCATATATTTCGCACCAAAAACGCTGTTTTTGCACGAAAAACGTCGTTTTTCGCACGATAATTGCTGTTTTCGCAATAAAACGTTGTTTTTCACACGAAAAACGCTGATTTCGGCGTTCTCGACTAATATTGCGGCGTCAATTAGATTATCTTGACATTACTACTAATAACATGAAAATCAACGATGAATATGGTGAGAACTCGCATATATCATATATTTCGCACCAAAAACGCTGTTATTGCACGAAAAACGTCGTTTTTCGCACGATAATTGCTGTTTTCGCAATAAAACGTTGTTTTTCGCACGAAAAACGCTGATTTCGGCGTTCTCGACCAATATTGCGGCGTCAATTAGATTATCTTGGCATTACTACTAATAACATGAAAATCAACGATGAATATGGTGAGAACTCGCATATATCATATATTTCGCACCAAAAACGCTGTTTTTGCACGAAAAACGTCGTTTTTCGCACGATAATTGCTGTTTTCGCAATAAAACGTTGTTTTTCGCACGAAAAACGCTGATTTCGGCGTTCTCGACCAATATTGCGGCGTCAATTAGATTATCTTGGCATTACTACTAATAACATGAAAATCAACGATGAATATGGTGAGAACTCGCATATATCATATATTTCGCACCAAAAACGCTGTTTTTGCACGAAAAACGTCGTTTTTCGCACGATAATTGCTGTTTTCGCAATAAAACGTTGTTTTTCGCACGAAAAACGCTGATTTCCGCGTTCTCGACCAATATTGCGGCGTCAATTAGATTATCTTGGCATTACTACTAATAACATGAAAATCAACGATGAATATGGTGAGCACTCGCATATATCATATATTTCGCACCAAAAACGCTGTTTTTGCACGAAAAACGTCGTTTTTCGCACGATAATTGCTGTTTTCGCAATAAAACGTTGTTTTTCGCACGAAAAACGCTGATTTCGGCGTTCTCGACCAATATTGCGGCGTCAATTAGATTATCTTGGCATTACTACTAATAACATGAAAATCAACGATGAATATGGTGAGAACTCGCATATATCATATATTTCGCACCAAAAACGCTGTTTTTGCACGAAAAACGTCGTTTTTCGCACGATTATGCCTGATTTTGCAATAAAACGTTGTTTTTCGCACGAAAAACGCTGATTTCGGCGTTCTCGACCAATATTGCGGCGTTAATTAGATTATCTTGGCATTACTACTAATAACATGAAAATCAACGATGAATATGGTGAGAAGTCGCATATATCATATATTTCGCACCAAAAACGCTGTTTTTGCACGAAAAACATCGTTTTTCGCACGATAATTGCTGTTTTCGCAATAAAACGTTGTTTTTCGCACGAAAAACGCTGATTTTGGCGTTCTCGACCAATATTGCGGCGTCAATTAGATTATCTTGGCATTACTACTAATAACATGAAAATCAACGATGAATATGGTGAGAACTCGCATATATCATATATTTCGCACCAAAAACGCTGTTTTTGCACGAAAAACGTCGTTTTTCGCACGATAATTGCTGTTTTCGCAATAAAACGTTGTTTTTCGCACGAAAAACGCTGATTTCGGCGTTCTCGACCAATATTGCGGCGTCAATTAGATTATCTTGGCATTACTACTAATAACATGAAAATCAACGATGAATATGGTGAGAACTCGCATATATCATATATTTCGCACCAAAAACGCTGTTTTTGCACGAAAAACGTCGTTTTTCGCACGATAATTGCTGTTTTCGCAATAAAACGTTGTTTTTCGCACGAAAAACGCTGATTTCGGCGTTCTCGACCAATATTGCGGCGTCAATTAGATTATCTTGGCATTACTACTAATAACATGAAAATCAACGATGAATATGGTGAGAACTCGCATATATCATATATTTCGCACCAAAAACGCTGTTTTTGCACGAAAAACGTCGTTTTTCGCACGATTATGCTTGATTTTGCAATAAAACGTTGTTTTTCGCACGAAAAACGCTGATTTCGGCGTTCTCGACCAATATTGCGGCGTCAATTAGATTATCTTGGCATTACTACTAATAACATGAAAATCAACGATGAATATGGTGAGAACTCGCATATATCATATATTTCGCACCAAAAACGCTGTTTTTGCACGAAAAACGTCGTTTTTCGCACGATTATGCCTGATTTTACAATAAAACGTTGTTTTTCGCACGAAAAACGCTGATTTCGGCGTTCTCGACCAATATTGCGGCGTTAATTAGATTATCTTGGCATTACTACTAATAACATGAAAATCAACGATGAATATGGTGAGAAGTCGCATATATCATATATTTCGCACCAAAAACGCTGTTTTTGCACGAAAAACATCGTTTTTCGCACGATAATTGCTGTTTTCGCAATAAAACGTTGTTTTTCGCACGAAAAACGCTGATTTTGGCGTTCTCGACCAATATTGCGGCGTCAATTAGATTATCTTGGCATTATTACTAATAACATGAAAATCAACGATGAATATGGTGACAACTCGCATATATCATATATTTCGCACCAAAAACGCTGTTTTTGCACGAAAAACGTCGTTTTTCGCACGATAATTGCTGTTTTCGCAATAAAACGTTGTTTTTCGCACGAAAAACGCTGATTTCGGCGTTCTCGACCATATTGCGGCGTCAATTAGATTATCTTGGCATTACTACTAATAACATGAAAATCAACGATGAATATGGTGAGTCCTCGCATATATCATATATTTCGCACCAAAAACGCTGTTTTTGCAAGAAAAACGTCGTTTTTCGCACGATAATTGCTGTTTTCGCAATAAAACGTTGTTTTTCGCACGAAAACGCTGATTTCGGCGTTCTCGACCAATATTGCGGCGTCAATTAGATTATCTTGGCATTACTACTAATAACATGAAAATCAACGATGAATATGGTGAGAACTCGCATATATCATATATTTCGCACCAAAAACGCTGTTTTTGCACGAAAAACGTCGTTTTTCGCACGATAATTGCTGTTTTCGCAATAAAACGTTGTTTTTCGCACGAAAAACGCTGATTTCGGCGTTCTCGACCAATATTGCGGCGTCAATTAGATTATCTTGGCATTACTACTAATAACATGAAAATCAACGATGAATATGGTGAGAACTCGCATATATCATATATTTCGCACCAAAAACGCTGTTTTTGCACGAAAAACGTCGTTTTTCGCACGATAATTGCTGTTTTCGCAATAAAACGTTGTTTTTCGCACGAAAAACGCTGATTTCGGCGTTCTCGACCAATATTGCGGCGTCAATTAGATTATCTTGGCATTACTACTAATAACATGAAAATCAACGATGAATATGGTGAGAACTCGCATATATCATATATTTCGCACCAAAAACGCTGTTTTTGCACGAAAAACGTCGTTTTTCGCACGATAATTGCTGTTTTCGCAATAAAACGTTGTTTTTCGCACGAAAAACGCTGATTTCGGCGTTCTCGACCAATATTGCGGCGTCAATTAGATTATCTTGGCATTACTACTAATAACATGAAAATCAACGATGAATATGGTGAGAACTCGCATATATCATATATTTCGCACCAAAAACGCTGTTTTTGCACGAAAAACGTCGTTTTTCGCACGATTATGCCTGATTTTGCAATAAAACGTTGTTTTTCGCACGAAAAACGCTGATTTCGGCGTTCTCGACCAATATTGCGGCGTTAATTAGATTATCTTGGCATTACTACTAATAACATGAAAATCAACGATGAATATGGTGAGAAGTCGCATATATCATATATTTCGCACCAAAAACGCTGTTTTTGCACGAAAAACATCGTTTTTCGCACGATAATTGCTGTTTTCGCAATAAAACGTTGTTTTTCGCACGAAAAACGCTGATTTTGGCGTTCTCGACCAATATTGCGGCGTCAATTAGATTATCTTGGCATTACTACTAATAACATGAAAATCAACGATGAATATGGTGAGAACTCGCATATATCATATATTTCGCACCAAAAACGCTGTTTTTGTACGAAAAACGTCGTTTTTCGCACGATTATGCCTGATTTTGCAATAAAACGTTGTTTTTCGCACGAAAAACGCTGATTTCGGCGTTCTCGACCAATATTGCGGCGTCAATTAGATTATCTTGGCATTACTACTAATAACATGAAAATCAACGATGAATATGGTGAGAACTCGCATATATCATATATTTCACACCAAAAACGCTGTTTTTGCACGAAAAACGTCGTTTTTCGCACGATTATGCCTGATTTTGCAATAAAACGTTGTTTTTCGCACGAAAAACGCTGATTTCGGCGTTCTCGACCAATATTGCGGCGTTAATTAGATTATCTTGGCATTACTACTAATAACATGAAAATCAACGATGACTATGGTGAGAAGTCGCATATATCATATATTTCGCACCAAAAACGCTGTTTTTGCACGAAAAACATCGTTTTTCGCACGATAATTGCTGTTTTCGCAATAAAACGTTGTTTTTCGCACGAAAAACGCTGATTTTGGCGTTCTCGACCAATATTGCGGCGTCAATTAGATTATCTTGGCATTATTACTAATAACATGAAAATCAACGATGAATATGGTGAGAACTCGCATATATCATATATTTCGCACCAAAAACGCTGTTTTTGCACGAAAAGCGTCGTTTTTCGCACGATTATGCCTGATTTTGCAATAAAACGTTGTTTTTCGCACGAAAAACGCTGATTTCGGCGTTCTCGACCAATATTGCGGCGTTAATTAAATTATCTTGGCATTACTACTAATAACATGAAAATCAACGATGAATATGGTGAGAAGTCGCATATATCATATATTTCGCACCAAAAACGCTGTTTTTGCACGAAAAACATCGTTTTTCGCACGATAATTGCTGTTTTCGCAATAAAACGTTGTTTTTCGCACGAAAAACGCTGATTTTGGCGTTCTCGACCAATATTGCGGCGTCAATTAGATTATCTTGGCATTACTACTAATAACATGAAAATCAACAATGAATATGGTGAGAACTCGCATATATCAAATATTTCGCACCAAAAACGCTGTTTTTGCACGAAAAACGTCGTTTTTCGCACGATTATGCCTGATTTTGCAATAAAACGTTGTTTTTCGCACGAAAAACGCTGATTTCGGCGTTCTCGACCAATATTGCGGCGTCAATTAGATTATCTTGGCATTAATATTAATAACATGAAAATCAACGATGAACATGGTGAGAACTCACATATATCATATATTTCACACCAAAAACGCTGTTTTTGCACGAAAAACGTCGTTTTTCGCACGACTATGCCTGATTTTGCAATAAAACGTTGTTTTTCGCACGAAAAACGCTGATTTCGGCGTTCTCGACCAATATTGCGGCGTTAATTAGATTATCTTGGCATTACTACTAATAACATGAAAATCAACGATGAATATGGTGAGAAGTCGCATATATCATATATTTCGCACCAAAAACGCTGTTTTTGCACGAAAAACATCGTTTTTCGCACGATAATTGCTGTTTTCGCAATAAAACGTTGTTTTTCGCACGAAAAACGCTGATTTTGGCGTTCTCGACCAATATTGCGGCGTCAATTAGATTATCTTGGCATTATTACTAATAACATGAAAATCAACGATGAATATGGTGAAAACTCGCATATATCATATATTTCGCACCAAAAACGCTGTTTTTGCACGAAAAGCGTCGTTTTTCGCACGATTATGCCTGATTTTGCAATAAAACGTTGTTTTTCGCACGAAAAACGCTGATTTCGGCGTTCTCGACCAATATTGCGGCGTTAATTAGATTATCTTGGCAGTACTACTAATAACATGAAAATCAACGATGAATATGGTGAGAAGTCGCATATATCATATATTTCGCACCAAAAACGCTGTTTTTGCACTAAAAACATCGTTTTTCGCACGATAATTGCTGTTTTCGCAATAAAACGTTGTTTTTCGCACGAAAAACGCTGATTTTGGCGTTCTCGACCAATATTGCGGCGTCAATTAGATTATCTTGGCATTATTACTAATAACATGAAAATCAACGATGAATATGGTGAGAACTCGCATATATCATATATTTCGCACCAAAAACGCTGTTTTTGCACGAAAAACGTCGTTTTTCGCACGATTATGCCTGATTTTGCAATAAAACGTTGTTTTTCGCACAAAAACGCTGATTTCGGCGTTCTCGACCAATATTGCGGCGTCAATTAGATTATCTTGGCATTACTACTAATAACATGAAAATCAACGATGAATATGGTGAGAACTCGCATATATCATATATTTCGCACCAAAAACGTTGTTTTTGCACGAAAAACGTCGTTTTTCGCACGATTATGCCTGATTTTGCAATAAAACGTTGTTTTTCGCACGAAAAACGCTGATTTCGGCGTTCTCGACCAATATTGCGGCGTCAATTAGATTATCTTGGCATTACTACTAATAACATGAAAATCAACGATGAATATGGTGAGAACTCGCATATATCATATATTTCACACCAAAAACGCTGTTTTTGCACGAAAAACGTCGTTTTTCGCACGATTATGCCTGATTTTGCAATAAAACGTTGTTTTTCGCACGAAAAACGCTGATTTCGGCGTTCTCGACCAATATTGCGGCGTCAATTAGATTATCTTGGCATTACTACTAATAACATGAAAATCAACGATGAATATGGTGAGAACTCGCATATATCATATATTTCGCACCAAAAACGCTGTTTTTGCACGAAAAACGTCGTTTTTCGCACGATTATGCCTGATTTTGCAATAAAACGTTGTTTTTCGCACGAAAAACGCTGATTTCGGCGTTCTCGACCAATATTGCGGCGTCAATTAGATTATCTTGGCATTATTACTAATAACATGAAAATCAACGATGAATATGGTGAGAACTCGCATATATCATATATTTCGCACCAAAAACGCTGTTTTTGCACGAAAAACGTTGTTTTTCGCACGATTATGCCTGATTTTGCAATAAAACGTTGTTTTTCGCTCGAAAAACGCTGATTTCGGCGTTCTCGACCAATATTGCGGCGTTAATTAGATTATCTTGGCATTACTACTAATAACATGAAAATCAACGATGAATATGGTGAGAAGTCGCATATATCATATATTTCGCACCAAAAACGCTGTTTTTGCACGAAAAACATCGTTTTTCGCACGATAATTGCTGTTTTCGCAATAAAACGTTGTTTTTCGCACGAAAAACGCTGATTTTGGCGTTCTCGACCAATATTGCGGCGTCAATTAGATTATCTTGGCATTACTACTAATAACATGAAAATCAACGATGAATATGGTGAGAACTCGCATATATCATATATTTCGCACCAAAAACGCTGTTTTTGCACGAAAAACGTCGTTTTTCGCACGATTATGCCTGATTTTGCAATAAAACGTTGTTTTTCGCACGAAAAACGCTGATTTCGGCGTTCTCGACCAATATTGCGGCGTTAATTAGATTATCTTGGCATTACTACTAATAACATGAAAATCAACGATGAATATGAGGAGAACTCGCATATATCATATATTTCGCACCAAAAACGCTGTTTTTGCACGAAAAACGTCGTTTTTCGCACGATTATGCCTGATTTTGCAATAAAACGTTGTTTTTCGCACGAAAAACGCTGATTTCGGCGTTCTCGACCAATATTGCGCCGTCAATTAGATTATCTTGGCATTACTACTAATAACATGAAAATCAACGATGAATATGGTGAGAACTCGCATATATCATATATTTCACACCAAAAACGCTGTTTTTGCACGAAAAACGTCGTTTTTCGCACGATTATGCCTGATTTTGCAATAAAACGTTGTTTTTCGCACGAAAAACGCTGATTTCGGCGTTCTCGACCAATATTGCGGCGTTAATTAGATTATCTTGGCATTACTACTAATAACATGAAAATCAACGATGAATATGGTGAGAAGTCGCATATATCATATATTTCGCACCAAAAACGCTGTTTTTGCACGAAAAACATCGTTTTTCGCACGATAATTGCTGTTTTCGCAATAAAACGTTGTTTTTCGCACGAAAAACGCTGATTTTGGCGTTCTCGACCAATATTGCGGCGTCAATTAGATTATCTTGGCATTATTACTAATAACATGAAAATCAACGATGAATATGGTGAGAACTCGCATATATCATATATTTCGCACCAAAAACGCTGTTTTTGCACGAAAAACGTCGTTTTTCGCACGATTATGCCTGATTTTGCAATAAAACGTTGTTTTTCGCACGAAAAACGCTGATTTCGGCGTTCTCGACCAATATTGCGGCGTCAATTAGATTATCTTGGCATTACTACTAATAACATGAAAATCAACGATGAATATGGTGAGAACTCGCATATATCATATATTTCGCACCAAAAACGCTGTTTTTGCACGAAAAACGTCGTTTTTCGCACGATTATGCCTGATTTTGCAATAAAACGTTGTTTTTCGCACGAAAAACGCTGATTTTGGCGTAATCGACCAATATTGCGGCGTCAATTAGATTATCTTGGCATTACTACTAATAACATGAAAATCAACGATGAATATGGTGAGAACTCGCATATATCATATATTTCGCACCAAAAACGCTGTTTTTGCACGAAAAACGTCGTTTTTCGCACGATTATGCTTGATTTTGCAATAAAACGTTGTTTTTCGCACGAAAAACGCTGATTTCGGCGTTCTCGACCAATATTGCGGCGTCAATTAGATTATCTTGGCATTACTACTAATAACATGAAAATCAACGATGAATATGGTGAGAACTCGCATATATCATATATTTCGCACCAAAAACGCTGTTTTTGCACGAAAAACATCGTTTTTCGCACGATAATTGCTGTTTTCGCAATAAAACGTTGTTTTTCGCACGAAAAACGCTGATTTTGGCGTTCTCGACCAATATTGCGGCGTCAATTAGATTATCTTGGCATTATTACTAATAACATGAAAATCAACGATGAATATGGTGAGAACTCGCATATATCATATATTTCGCACTAAAAACGCTGTTTTTGCACGAAAAACGTCGTTTTTCGCACGATAATTGCTGTTTTCGCAATAAAACGTTGTTTTTCGCACGAAAAACGCTGATTTCGGCGTTCTCGACCATATTGCGGCGTCAATTAGATTATCTTGGCATTACTACTAATAACATGAAAATCAACGATGAATATGGTGAGTCCTCGCATATATCATATATTTCGCACCAAAAACGCTGTTTTTGCAAGAAAAACGTCGTTTTTCGCACGATAATTGCTGTTTTCGCAATAAAACGTTGTTTTTCGCACGAAAAACGCTGATTTCGGCGTTCTCGACCAATATTGCGGCGTCAATTAGATTATCTTGGCATTACTACTAATAACATGAAAATCAACGATGAATATGGTGAAAACTCGCATATATCATATATTTCGCACCAAAAACGCTGTTATTGCACGAAAAACGTCGTTTTTCGCACGATAATTGCTGTTTTCGCAATAAAACGTTGTTTTTCGCACGAAAAACGCTGATTTCGGCGTTCTCGACCAATATTGCGGCGTCAATTAGATTATCTTGGCATTACTACTAATAACATGAAAATCAACGATGAATATGGTGAGAACTCGCATATATCATATATTTCGCACCAAAAACGCTGTTTTTGCACGAAAAACGTCGTTTTTCGCACGATAATTGCTGTTTTCGCAATAAAACGTTGTTTTTCGCACGAAAAACGCTGATTTCGGCGTTCTCGACCAATATTGCGGCGTCAATTAGATTATCTTGGCATTACTACTAATAACATTAAAATCAACAATGAATATGGTGAGAAGTCGCATATATCATATATTTCGCACCAAAAACGCTGTTTTTGCACGAAAAACATCGTTTTTCGCACGATAATTGCTGTTTTCGCAATAAAACGTTGTTTTTCGCACGAAAAACGCTGATTTTGGCGTTCTCGACCAATATTGCGGCGTCAATTAGATTATCTTGGCATTACTACTAATAACATGAAAATCAACGATGAATATGGTGAGAACTCGCATATATCATATATTTCGCACCAAAAACGCTGTTTTTGCACGAAAAACGTCGTTTTTCGCACGATTATGCCTGATTTTGCAATAAAACGTTGTTTTTCACACGAAAAACGCTGATTTCGGCGTTCTCAACCAATATTGCGGCGTCAATTAGATTATCTTGGCATTACTACTAATAACATAAAAATCAACGATGAATATGGTGAGAACTCGCATATATCATATATTTCACACTAAAAACGCTGTTTTTGCACGAAAAACGTCGTTTTTCGCACGATTATGCCTGATTTTGCAATAAAACGTTGTTTTTCGCACGAAAAACGCTGATTTCGGCGTTCTCGACCAATATTGCGGCGTTAATTAGATTATCTTGGCATTACTACTAATAACATGAAAATCAACGATGAATATGGTGAGAAGTCGCATATATCATATATTTCGCACCAAAAACGCTGTTTTTGCACGAAAAACATCGTTTTTCGCACGATAATTGCTGTTTTCGCAATAAAACGTTGTTTTTCGCACGAAAAACGCTGATTTTGGCGTTCTCGAACAATATTTGCGGCGACAATTAGATTATCTTGGCATTATTACTAATAACATGAAAATCAACGATGAATATGGTGAGAACTCGCATATATCATATATTTCGCACCAAAAACGCTGTTTTTGCACGAAAAACGTCGTTTTTCGCACGATTATGCCTGATTTTGCAATAAAACGTTGTTTTTCGCACGAAAAACGCTGATTTCGGCGTTCTCGACCAATATTGCGGCGTCAATTAGATTATCTTGGCATTACTACTAATAACATGAAAATCAACGATGAATATGGTGAGAACTCGCATATATCATATATTTCGCACCAAAAACGCTGTTTTTGCACGAAAAACGTCGTTTTTCGCACGATTATGCCTGATTTTGCAATAAAACGTTGTTTTTCGCACGAAAAACGCTGATTTTGGCGTTCTCGACCAATATTGCGGCGTCAATTAGATTATCTTGGCATTACTACTAATAACATGAAAATCAACGATGAATATCGTGAGAACTCCCATATATCATATATTTCGCACCAAAAACGCTGTTTTTGGACGAAAAACGTCGTTTTTTGCACGATAATTGCTGTTTTCGCAATAAAACGTTGTTTTTCGCACGAAAAACGCTGATTTCGGCGTTCTCGGCCAATATTGCGGCGTCAATTAGATTATCTTGGCATTA
This sequence comes from Aleochara curtula, assembly GCA_963978815.1. Taxonomy (NCBI): domain Eukaryota; kingdom Metazoa; phylum Arthropoda; class Insecta; order Coleoptera; family Staphylinidae; genus Aleochara; species Aleochara curtula. The sequence goes on from OZ022221.1 coordinate 4,337,683, forward strand.
CTACTAATAACATGAAAATCAACGATGAATATGGTAAGAACTCGCATATATCATATATTTCGCACCAAAAACGCTGTTTTTGCACGAAAAACGTCGTTTTTCGCACGATAATTGCTGGTTTCGCAATAAAACGTTGTTTTTCGCACGAAAAACGCTGATTTCGGCGTTCTCGACCAATATTGCGGCGTCAATTAGATTATCTTGGCATTACTACTAATAACATGAAAATCAACGATGAATATGGTGAGAACGCGCATATATCATATATTTCGCACCAAAAACGCTGTTTTTGCACGAAAAACGTCGTTTTTCGCACGATAATTGCTGTTTTCGCAATAAAACGTTGTTTTTCGCACGAAAAACGCTGATTTCGGCGTTCTCGACCAATATTGCGGCGTCAATTAGATTATCTTGGCATTACTACTAATAACATGAAAATCAACGATGAATATGGTGAGAACTCGCATATATCACATATTTCGCACCAAAAACGCTGTTTTTGCACGAAAAACGTCGTTTTTCGCACGATTATGCCTGATTTTGCAATAAAACGTTGTTTTTCGCACGAAAAACGCTGATTTCGGCGTTCTGGCATTACTACTAATAACATGAAAATCAACGATGAATATGGTGAGAACTCGCATATATCATATATTTCGCACCAAAAACGCTGTTTTTGCACGAAAAACGTCGTTTTTCGCACGATTATGCCTGATTTTGCAATAAAACGTTGTTCTTCGCACGAAAAACGCTGATTTCGGCGTTCTCGACCAATATTGCGGCGTCAATTAGATTATCTTGGCATTACTACTAATAACATGAAAATCAACGATGAATATGGTGAGAACTCGCATATATCATATATTTCGCACCAAAAGCGCTGTTTTTGCACGAAAAACGTCGTTTTTCGCACGATTATGCCTGATTTTGCAATAAAACGTTGTTTTTCGCACGAAAAACGCTGATTTCGGCGTTCTGGCATTACTACTAATAACATGAAAATCAACGATGAATATGGTGAGAACTCGCATATATCATATATTTCGCACCAAAAACGCTGTTTTTGCACGAAAAACGTCGTTTTTCGCACGATTATGCCTGATTTTGCAATAAAACGTTGTTTTTCGCACGAAAAACGCTGATTTCGGCGTTCTCGACCAATATTGCGGCGTCAATTAGATTATCTTGGCATTACTACTAATAACATGAAAATCAACGATGAATATGGTGAAAACTCGCATATATCATATATTTCGCACCAAAAACGCTGTTATTGCACGAAAAACGTCGTTTTTCGCACGATAATTGCTGTTTTCGCAATAAAACGTTGTTTTTCGCACGAAAAACGCTGATTTCGGCGTTCTCGACCAATATTGCGGCGTCAATTAGATTATCTTGGCATTACTACTAATAACATGAAAATCAACGATGAATATGGTGAGAACTCGCATATATCATATATTTCACACTAAAAACGCTGTTTTTGCACGAAAAACGTCGTTTTTCGCACGATTATGCCTGATTTTGCAATAAAACGTTGTTTTTCGCACGAAAAACGCTGATTTCGGCGTTCTCGACCAATATTGCGGCGTTAATTAGATTATCTTGGCATTACTACTAATAACATGAAAATCAACGATGAATATGGTGAGAAGTCGCATATATCATATATTTCGCACCAAAAACGCTGTTTTTGCACGAAAAACATCGTTTCTCGCACGATAATTGCTGTTTTCGCAATAAAACGTTGTTTTTCGCACGAAAAACGCTGATTTTGGCGTTCTCGACCAATATTTGCGGCGTCAATTAGATTATCTTGGCATTATTACTAATAACATGAAAATCAACGATGAATATGGTGAGAACTCGCATATATCATATATTTCGCACCAAAAACGCTGTTATTGCACGAAAAACGTCGTTTTTCGCACGATAATTGCTGTTTTCGCAATAAAACGTTGTTTTTCGCACGAAAAACGCTGATTTCGGCGTTCTCGACCAATATTGCGGCGTCAATTAGATTATCTTGGCATTACTACTAATAACATGAAAATCAACGATGAATATGGTGAGAACTCGCATATATCATATATTTCGCACCAAAAACGCTGTTTTTGCACGAAAAACGTCGTTTTTCGCACGATAATTGCTGTTTTCGCAATAAAACGTTGTTTTTCGCACGAAAAACGCTGATTTCGGCGTTCTCGACCAATATTGCGGCGTCAATTAGATTATCTTGGCATTACTACTAATAACATGAAAATCAACAATGAATATGGTGAGAAGTCGTATATATCATATATTTCGCACCAAAAACGCTGTTTTTGCACGAAAAACATCGTTTTTCGCACGATAATTGCTGTTTTCGCAATAAAACGTTGTTTTTCGCACGAAAAACGCTGATTTTGGCGTTCTCGACCAATATTGCGGCGTCAATTAGATTATCTTGGCATTACTACTAATAACATGAAAATCAACGATGAATATGGTGAGAACTCGCATATATCATATATTTCGCACCAAAAACGCTGTTTTTGCACGAAAAACGTCGTTTTTCGCACGATTATGCCTGATTTTGCAATAAAACGTTGTTTTTCACACGAAAAACGCTGATTTCGGCGTTCTCAACCAATATTGCGGCGTCAATTAGATTATCTTGGCATTACTACTAATAACATGAAAATCAACGATGAATATGGTGAGAACTCGCATATATCATATATTTCACACTAAAAACGCTGTTTTTGCACGAAAAACGTCGTTTTTCGCACGATTATGCCTGATTTTGCAATAAAACGTTGTTTTTCGCACGAAAAACGCTGATTTCGGCGTTCTCGACCAATATTGCGGCGTTAATTAGATTATCTTGGCATTACTACTAATAACATGAAAATCAACGATGAATATGGTGAGAAGTCGCATATATCATATATTTCGCACCAAAAACGCTGTTTTTGCACGAAAAACATCGTTTTTCGCACGATAATTGCTGTTTTCGCAATAAAACGTTGTTTTTCGCACGAAAAACGCTGATTTTGGCGTTCTCGACCAATATATGCGGCGTCAATTAGATTATCTTGGCATTATTACTAATAACATGAAAATCAACGATGAATATGGTGAGAACTCGCATATATCATATATTTCGCACCAAAAACGCTGTTTTTGCACGAAAAACGTCGTTTTTCGCACGATTATGCCTGATTTTGCAATAAAACGTTGTTTTTCGCACGAAAAACGCTGATTTCGGCGTTCTCGACCAATATTGCGGCGTCAATTAGATTATCTTGGCATTACTACTAATAACATGAAAATCAACGATGAATATGGTGAGAACTCGCATATATCATATATTTCGCACCAAAAACGCTGTTTTTGCACGAAAAACGTCGTTTTTCGCACGATTATGCCTGATTTTGCAATAAAACGTTGTTTTTCGCACGAAAAACGCTGATTTTGGCGTTCTCGACCAATATTGCGGCGTCAATTAGATTATCTTGGCATTACTACTAATAACATGAAAATCAACGATGAATATCGTGAGAACTCCCATATATCATATATTTCGTACCAAAAACGCTGTTTTTGGACGAAAAACGTCGTTTTTTGCACGATAATTGCTGTTTTCGCAATAAAACGTTGTTTTTCGCACGAAAAACGCTGATTTCGGCGTTCTCGGCCAATATTGCGGCGTCAATTAGATTATCTTGGCATTACTACTAATAACATGAAAATCAACGATGAATATGGTGAGTCCTCGCATATATCATATATTTCGCACCAAAAACGCTGTTTTTGCAAGAAAAACGTCGTTTTTCGCACGATAATTGCTGTTTTCGCAATAAAACGTTGTTTTTCGCACGAAAAACGCTGATTTCGGCGATCTCGACCAATATTGCGGCGTCAATTAGATTATCTTGGCATTACTACTAATAACATGAAAATCAACGATGAATATGGTGAAAACTCGCATATATCATATATTTCGCACCAAAAACGCTGTTATTGCACGAAAAACGTCGTTTTTCGCACGATAATTGCTGTTTTCGCAATAAAACGTTGTTTTTCGCACGAAAAACGCTGATTTCGGCGTTCTCGACCAATATTGCGGCGTCAATTAGATTATCTTGGCATTACTACTAATAACATGAAAATCAACGATGAATATGGTGAGAACTCGCATATATCATATATTTCGCACCAAAAACGCTGTTTTTGCACGAAAAACGTCGTTTTTCGCACGATAATTGCTGTTTTCGCAATAAAACGTTGTTTTTCGCACGAAAAACGCTGATTTCGGCGTTCTCGACCAATATTGCGGCGTCAATTAGATTATCTTGGCATTACTACTAATAACATTAAAATCAACAATGAATATGGTGAGAAGTCGCATATATCATATATTTCGCACCAAAAACGCTGTTTTTGCACGAAAAACATCGTTTTTCGCACGATAATTGCTGTTTTCGCAATAAAACGTTGTTTTTCGCACGAAAAACGCTGATTTTGGCGTTCTCGACCAATATTGCGGCGTCAATTAGATTATCTTGGCATTACTACTAATAACATGAAAATCAACGATGAATATGGTGAGAACTCGCATATATCATATATTTCGCACCAAAAACGCTGTTTTTGCACGAAAAACGTCGTTTTTCGCACGATTATGCCTGATTTTGCAATAAAACGTTGTTTTTCACACGAAAAACGCTGATTTCGGCGTTCTCAACCAATATTGCGGCGTCAATTAGATTATCTTGGCATTACTACTAATAACATAAAAATCAACGATGAATATGGTGAGAACTCGCATATATCATATATTTCACACTAAAAACGCTGTTTTTGCACGAAAAACGTCGTTTTTCGCACGATTATGCCTGATTTTGCAATAAAACGTTGTTTTTCGCACGAAAAACGCTGATTTCGGCGTTCTCGACCAATATTGCGGCGTTAATTAGATTATCTTGGCATTACTACTAATAACATGAAAATCAACGATGAATATGGTGAGAAGTCGCATATATCATATATTTCGCACCAAAAACGCTGTTTTTGCACGAAAAACATCGTTTTTCGCACGATAATTGCTGTTTTCGCAATAAAACGTTGTTTTTCGCACGAAAAACGCTGATTTTGGCGTTCTCGACCAATATTTGCGGCGACAATTAGATTATCTTGGCATTATTACTAATAACATGAAAATCAACGATGAATATGGTGAGAACTCGCATATATCATATATTTCGCACCAAAAACGCTGTTTTTGCACGAAAAACGTCGTTTTTCGCACGATTATGCCTGATTTTGCAATAAAACGTTGTTTTTCGCACGAAAAACGCTGATTTCGGCGTTCTCGACCAATATTGCGGCGTCAATTAGATTATCTTGGCATTACTACTAATAACATGAAAATCAACGATGAATATGGTGAGAACTCGCATATATCATATATTTCGCACCAAAAACGCTGTTTTTGCACGAAAAACGTCGTTTTTCGCACGATTATGCCTGATTTTGCAATAAAACGTTGTTTTTCGCACGAAAAACGCTGATTTTGGCGTTCTCGACCAATATTGCGGCGTCAATTAGATTATCTTGGCATTACTACTAATAACATGAAAATCAACGATGAATATCGTGAGAACTCCCATATATCATATATTTCGCACCAAAAACGCTGTTTTTGGACGAAAAACGTCGTTTTTTGCACGATAATTGCTGTTTTCGCAATAAAACGTTGTTTTTCGCACGAAAAACGCTGATTTCGGCGTTCTCGGCCAATATTGCGGCGTCAATTAGATTATCTTGGCATTACTACTAATAACATGAAAATCAACGATGAATATGGTAAGAACTCGCATATATCATATATTTCGCACCAAAAACGCTGTTTTTGCACGAAAAACGTCGTTTTTCGCACGATAATTGCTGGTTTCGCAATAAAACGTTGTTTTTCGCACGAAAAACGCTGATTTCGGCGTTCTCGACCAATATTGCGGCGTCAATTAGATTATCTTGGCATTACTACTAATAACATGAAAATCAACGATGAATATGGTGAGAACGCGCATATATCATATATTTCGCACCAAAAACGCTGTTTTTGCACGAAAAACGTCGTTTTTCGCACGATAATTGCTGTTTTCGCAATAAAACGTTGTTTTTCGCACGAAAAACGCTGATTTCGGCGTTCTCGACCAATATTGCGGCGTCAATTAGATTATCTTGGCATTACTACTAATAACATGAAAATCAACGATGAATATGGTGAGAACTCGCATATATCACATATTTCGCACCAAAAACGCTGTTTTTGCACGAAAAACGTCGTTTTTCGCACGATTATGCCTGATTTTGCAATAAAACGTTGTTTTTCGCACGAAAAACGCTGATTTCGGCGTTCTGGCATTACTACTAATAACATGAAAATCAACGATGAATATGGTGAGAACTCGCATATATCATATATTTCGCACCAAAAACGCTGTTTTTGCACGAAAAACGTCGTTTTTCGCAAGATTATGCCTGATTTTGCAATAAAACGTTGTTCTTCGCACGAAAAACGCTGATTTCGGCGTTCTCGACCAATATTGCGGCGTCAATTAGATTATCTTGGCATTACTACTAATAACATGAAAATCAACGATGAATATGGTGAGAACTCGCATATATCATATATTTCGCACCAAAAGCGCTGTTTTTGCACGAAAAACGTCGTTTTTCGCACGATTATGCCTGATTTTGCAATAAAACGTTGTTTTTCGCACGAAAAACGCTGATTTCGGCGTTCTGGCATTACTACTAATAACATGAAAATCAACGATGAATATGGTGAGAACTCGCATATATCATATATTTCGCACCAAAAACGCTGTTTTTGCACGAAAAACGTCGTTTTTCGCACGATTATGCCTGATTTTGCAATAAAACGTTGTTTTTCGCACGAAAAACGCTGATTTCGGCGTTCTCGACCAATATTGCGGCGTCAATTAGATTATCTTGGCATTACTACTAATAACATGAAAATCAACGATGAATATGGTGAAAACTCGCATATATCATATATTTCGCACCAAAAACGCTGTTATTGCACGAAAAACGTCGTTTTTCGCACGATAATTGCTGTTTTCGCAATAAAACGTTGTTTTTCGCACGAAAAACGCTGATTTCGGCGTTCTCGACCAATATTGCGGCGTCAATTAGATTATCTTGGCATTACTACTAATAACATGAAAATCAACGATGAATATGGTGAGAACTCGCATATATCATATATTTCGCACCAAAAACGCTGTTTTTGCACGAAAAACGTCGTTTTTCGCACGATTATGCCTGATTTTGCAATAAAACGTTGTTTTTCACACGAAAAACGCTGATTTCGGCGTTCTCAACCAATATTGCGGCGTCAATTAGATTATCTTGGCATTACTACTAATAACATGAAAATCAACGATGAATATGGTGAGAACTCGCATATATCATATATTTCACACTAAAAACGCTGTTTTTGCACGAAAAACGTCGTTTTTCGCACGATTATGCCTGATTTTGCAATAAAACGTTGTTTTTCGCACGAAAAACGCTGATTTCGGCGTTCTCGACCAATATTGCGGCGTTAATTAGATTATCTTGGCATTACTACTAATAACATGAAAATCAACGATGAATATGGTGAGAAGTCGCATATATCATATATTTCGCACCAAAAACGCTGTTTTTGCACGAAAAACATCGTTTCTCGCACGATAATTGCTGTTTTCGCAATAAAACGTTGTTTTTCGCACGAAAAACGCTGATTTTGGCGTTCTCGACCAATATTTGCGGCGTCAATTAGATTATCTTGGCATTATTACTAATAACATGAAAATCAACGATGAATATGGTGAGAACTCGCATATATCATATATTTCGCACCAAAAACGCTGTTATTGCACGAAAAACGTCGTTTTTCGCACGATAATTGCTGTTTTCGCAATAAAACGTTGTTTTTCGCACGAAAAACGCTGATTTCGGCGTTCTCGACCAATATTGCGGCGTCAATTAGATTATCTTGGCATTACTACTAATAACATGAAAATCAACGATGAATATGGTGAGAACTCGCATATATCATATATTTCGCACCAAAAACGCTGTTTTTGCACGAAAAACGTTGTTTTTCGCACGATAATTGCTGTTTTCGCAATAAAACGTTGTTTTTCGCACGAAAAACGCTGATTTCGGCGTTCTCGACCAATATTGCGGCGTCAATTAGATTATCTTGGCATTACTACTAATAACATGAAAATCAACAATGAATATGGTGAGAAGTCGCATATATCATATATTTCGCACCAAAAACGCTGTTTTTGCACGAAAAACATCGTTTTTCGCACGATAATTGCTGTTTTCGCAATAAAACGTTGTTTTTCGCACGAAAAACGCTGATTTTGGCGTTCTCGACCAATATTGCGGCGTCAATTAGATTATCTTGGCATTACTACTAATAACATGAAAATCAACGATGAATATGGTGAGAACTCGCATATATCATATATTTCGCACCAAAAACGCTGTTTTTGCACGAAAAACGTCGTTTTTCGCACGATTATGCCTGATTTTGCAATAAAACGTTGTTTTTCACACGAAAAACGCTGATTTCGGCGTTCTCAACCAATATTGCGGCGTCAATTAGATTATCTTGGCATTACTACTAATAACATGAAAATCAACGATGAATATGGTGAGAACTCGCATATATCATATATTTCACACTAAAAACGCTGTTTTTGCACGAAAAACGTCGTTTTTCGCACGATTATGCCTGATTTTGCAATAAAACGTTGTTTTTCGCACGAAAAACGCTGATTTCGGCGTTCTCGACCAATATTGCGGCGTTAATTAGATTATCTTGGCATTACTACTAATAACATGAAAATCAACGATGAACATGGTGAGAAGTCGCATATATCATATATTTCGCACCAAAAACGCTGTTTTTGCACGAAAAACATCGTTTTTCGCACGATAATTGCTGTTTTCGCAATAAAACGTTGTTTTTCGCACGAAAAACGCTGATTTTGGCGTTCTCGTCCAATATATGCGGCGTCAATTAGATTATCTTGGCATTATTACTAATAACATGAAAATCAACGATGAATATGGTGAGAACTCGCATATATCATATATTTCGCACCAAAAACGCTGTTTTTGCACGAAAAACGTCGTTTTTCGCACGATTATGCCTGATTTTGCAATAAAACGTTGTTTTTCACACGAAAAACGCTGATTTCGGCGTTCTCAACCAATATTGCGGCGTCAATTAGATTATCTTGGCATTACTACTAATAACATGAAAATCAACGATGAATATGGTGAGAACTCGCATATATCATATATTTCACACTAAAAACGCTGTTTTTGCACGAAAAACGTCGTTTTTCGCACGATTATGCCTGATTTTGCAATAAAACGTTGTTTTTCGCACGAAAAACGCTGATTTCGGCGTTCTCGACCAATATTGCGGCGTTAATTAGATTATCTTGGCATTACTACTAATAACATGAAAATCAACGATGAATATGGTGAGAAGTCGCATATATCATATATTTCGCACCAAAAACGCTGTTTTTGCACGAAAAACATCGTTTTTCGCACGATAATTGCTGTTTTCGCAATAAAACGTTGTTTTTCGCACGAAAAACGCTGATTTTGGCGTTCTCGTCCAATATATGCGGCGTCAATTAGATTATCTTGGCATTATTACTAATAACATGAAAATCAACGATGAATATGGTGAGAACTCGCATATATCATATATTTCGCACCAAAAACGCTGTTTTTGCACGAAAAACGTCGTTTTTCGCACGATTATGCCTGATTTTGCAATAAAACGTTGTTTTTCGCACGAAAAACGCTGATTTCGGCGTTCTCGACCAATATTGCGGCGTCAATTAGATTATCTTGGCATTACTACTAATAACATGAAAATCAACGATGAATATGGTGAGAACTCGCATATATCATATATTTCGCACCAAAAACGCTGTTTTTGCACGAAAAACGTCGTTTTTCGCACGATTATGCCTGATTTTGCAATAAAACGTTGTTTTTCGCACGAAAAACGCTGATTTTGGCGTTCTCGACCAATATTGCGGCGTCAATTAGATTATCTTGGCATTACTACTAATAACATGAAAATCAACGATGAATATCGTGAGAACTCCCATATATCATATATTTCGTACCAAAAACGCTGTTTTTGGACGAAAAACGTCGTTTTTTGCACGATAATTGCTGTTTTCGCAATAAAACGTTGTTTTTCGCACGAAAAACGCTGATTTCGGCGTTCTCGGCCAATATTGCGGCGTCAATTAGATTATCTTGGCATTACTACTAATAACATGAAAATCAACGATGAATATGGTGAGAACGCGCATATATCATATATTTCGCACCAAAAACGCTGTTTTTGCACGAAAAACGTCGTTTTTCGCACGATAATTGCTGTTTTCGCAATAAAACGTTGTTTTTCGCACGAAAAACGCTGATTTCGGCGTTCTCGACCAATATTGCGGCGTCAATTAGATTATCTTGGCATTACTACTAATAACATGAAAATCAACGATGAATATGGTGAGAACTCGCATATATCACATATTTCGCACCAAAAACGCTGTTTTTGCACGAAAAACGTCGTTTTTCGCACGATTATGCCTGATTTTGCAATAAAACGTTGTTTTTCGCACGAAAAACGCTGATTTCGGCGTTCTGGCATTACTACTAATAACATGAAAATCAACGATGAATATGGTGAGAACTCGCATATATCATATATTTCGCACCAAAAACGCTGTTTTTGCACGAAAAACGTCGTTTTTCGCACGATTATGCCTGATTTTGCAATAAAACGTTGTTCTTCGCACGAAAAACGCTGATTTCGGCGTTCTCGACCAATATTGCGGCGTCAATTAGATTATCTTGGCATTACTACTAATAACATGAAAATCAACGATGAATATGGTGAGAACTCGCATATATCATATATTTCGCACCAAAAGCGCTGTTTTTGCACGAAAAACGTCGTTTTTCGGATGATTATGCCTGATTTTGCAATAAAACGTTGTTTTTCGCACGAAAAACGCTGATTTCGGCGTTCTGGCATTACTACTAATAACATGAAAATCAACGATGAATATGGTGAGAACTCGCATATATCATATATTTCGCACCAAAAACGCTGTTTTTGCACGAAAAACGTCGTTTTTCGCACGATTATGCCTGATTTTGCAATAAAACGTTGTTTTTCGCACGAAAAACGCTGATTTCGGCGTTCTCGACCAATATTGCGGCGTCAATTAGATTATCTTGGCATTACTACTAATAACATGAAAATCAACGATGAATATCGTGAGAACTCCCATATATCATATATTTCGCACCAAAAACGCTGTTTTTGGACGAAAAACGTCGTTTTTTGCACGATAATTGCTGCTTTCGCAATAAAACGTTGTTTTTCGCACGAAAAACGCTGATTTCGGCGTTCTCGGCCAATATTGCGGCGTCAATTAGATTATCTTGGCATTACTACTAATAACATGAAAATCAACGATGAATATGGTAAGAACTCGCATATATCATATATTTCGCACCAAAAACGCTGTTTTTGCACGAAAAACGTCGTTTTTCGCACGATAATTGCTGGTTTCGCAATAAAACGTTGTTTTTCGCACGAAAAACGCTGATTTCGGCGTTCTCGACCAATATTGCGGCGTCAATTAGATTATCTTGGCATTACTACTAATAACATGAAAATCAACGATGAATATGGTGAGAACGCGCATATATCATATATTTCGCACCAAAAACGCTGTTTTTGCACGAAAAACGTCGTTTTTCGCACGATAATTGCTGTTTTCGCAATAAAACGTTGTTTTTCGCACGAAAAACGCTGATTTCGGGGTTCTCGACCAATATTGCGGCGTCAATTAGATTATCTTGGCATTACTACTAATAACATGAAAATCAACGATGAATATGGTGAGAACTCGCATATATCACATATTTCGCACCAAAAACGCTGTTTTTGCACGAAAAACGTCGTTTTTCGCACGATTATGCCTGATTTTGCAATAAAACGTTGTTTTTCGCACGAAAAACGCTGATTTCGGCGTTCTGGCATTACTACTAATAACATGAAAATCAACGATGAATATGGTGAGAACTCGCATATATCATATATTTCGCACCAAAAACGCTGTTTTTGCACGAAAAACGTCGTTTTTCGCACGATTATGCCTGATTTTGCAATAAAACGTTGTTCTTCGCACGAAAAACGCTGATTTCGGCGTTCTCGACCAATATTGCGGCGTCAATTAGATTATCTTGGCATTACTACTAATAACATGAAAATCAACGATGAATATGGTGAGAACTCGCATATATCATATATTTCGCACCAAAAGCGCTGTTTTTGCACGAAAAACGTCGTTTTTCGGATGATTATGCCTGATTTTGCAATACAACATTGTTTTTCGCACGAAAAACGCTGATTTCGGCGTTCTCGACCAATATTGCGGCGTCAATTAACATGAAAATCAACGATGAATATGGTGAGAACTCGCATATATCATATATTTCGCACCAAAAACGCTGTTTTTGCACGAAAAACGTCGTTTTTCGCACGATTATGTCTGATTTTGCAATAAAACGTTGTTTTTCGCACGAAAAACGCTGATTTCGGCGTTCTCGACCAATATTGCGGCGTCAATTAGATTATCTTGGCATTACTACTAATAACATGAAAATCAACGATGAATATGGTGAGAACTCGCATATATCATATATTTCGCACCAAAAACGCTGTTTTTGCACGAAAAACGTCGTTTTTCGCACGATTATGCCTGATTTGGCAATAAAACGTTGTTTTTCGCACGAAAAACGCTGATTTCGGCGTTCTCGACCAATATTGCGGCGTCAATTAGATTATCTTGGCATTACTACTAATAACATGAAAATCAACGATGAATATGGTGAGAACTCGCATATATCATATATTTCGCACCAAAAACGCTGTTTTTGCACGAAAAACGTCGTTTTTCGCACGATTATGCCTGATTTTGCAATAAAACGTTGTTTTTCGCACGAAAAACGCTGATTTCGGCGTTCTCGACCAATATTGCGGCGTCAATTAGATTATCTTGGCATTACTACTAATAACATGAAAATCAACGATGAATATGGTGAGAACTCGCGTATATCATATATTCCGCAAAAGCGCTGTTTTTGCACGAAAAACGTCGTTTTTCGCACGATTATGCCTGATTTTGCAATAAAACGTTGTTTTTCGCACGAAAAACGCTGATTTCGGCGTTCTCGACCAATATTGCGGCGTCAATTAGATTATCTTGGCATTACTACTAATAACATGAAAATCAACGATGAATATGGTGAGAACTCGCGTATATCATATATTTCGCACCAAAAACGCTGTTTTTGCACGAAAAACGTCGTTTTTCGCACGATTATGCCTGATTTTGCAATAAAACGTTGTTTTTCGCACGAAAAACGCTGATTTCGGCGTTCTCGACCAATATTGCGGCGTCAATTAGATTATCTTGGCATTACTACTAATAACATGAAAATCAACGATGAATATGGTGAGAACTCGCATATATCATATATTTCGCACCAAAAACGCTGTTTTTTGCACGAAAAACGTCGTTTTTCGCACGATTATGCCTGATTTTGCAATAAAACGTTGTTTTTCGCACGAAAAACGCTGATTTTGGCGTTCTCGACCAATATTGCGGCGTCAATTAGATTATCTTGGCATTACTACTAATAACATGAAAATCAACGATGAATATCGTGAGAACTCCCATATATCATATATTTCGCACCAAAAACGCTGTTTTTGGACGAAAAACGTCGTTTTTTGCACGATAATTGCTGTTTTCGCAATAAAACGTTGTTTTTCGCACGAAAAACGCTGATTTCGGCGTTCTCGGCCAATATTGCGGCGTCAATTAGATTATCTTGGCATTACTACTAATAACATGAAAATCAACGATGAATATGGTAAGAACTCGCATATATCATATATTTCGCACCAAAAACGCTGTTTTTGCACGAAAAACGTCGTTTTTCGCACGATAATTGCTGGTTTCGCAATAAAACGTTGTTTTTCGCACGAAAAACGCTGATTTTGGCGTTCTCGACCAATATTGCGGCGTCAATTAGATTATCTTGGCATTACTACTAATAACATGAAAATCAACGATGAATATGGTGAGAACGCGCATATATCATATATTTCGCACCAAAAACGCTGTTTTTGCACGAAAAACGTCGTTTTTCGCACGATAATTGCTGTTTTCGCAATAAAACGTTGTTTTTCGCACGAAAAACGCTGATTTCGGCGTTCTCGACCAATATTGCGGCGTCAATTAGATTATCTTGGCATTACTACTAATAACATGAAAATCAACGATGAATATGGTGAGAACTCGCATATATCACATATTTCGCACCAAAAACGCTGTTTTTGCACGAAAAACGTCGTTTTTCGCACGATTATGCTTGATTTTGCAATAAAACGTTGTTTTTCGCACGAAAAACGCTGATTTCGGCGTTCTGGCATTACTACTAATAACATGAAAATCAACGATGAATATGGTGAGAACTCGCATATATCATATATTTCGCACCAAAAACGCTGTTTTTGCACGAAAAACGTCGTTTTTCGCACGATTATGCCTGATTTTGCAATAAAACGTTGTTCTTCGCACGAAAAACGCTGATTTCGGCGTTCTCGACCAATATTGCGGCGTCAATTAGATTATCTTGGCATTACTACTAATAACATGAAAATCAACGATGAATATGGTGAGAACTCGCATATATCATATATTTCGCACCAAAAGCGCTGTTTTTGCACGAAAAACGTCGTTTTTCGGATGATTATGCCTGATTTTGCAATAAAACGTTGTTTTTCGCACGAAAAACGCTGATTTCGGCGTTCTGGCATTACTACTAATAACATGAAAATCAACGATGAATATGGTGAGAACTCGCATATATCATATATTTCGCACCAAAAACGCTGTTTTTGCACGAAAAACGTCGTTTTTCGCACGATTATGCCTGTTTTCGCAATAAAACGTTGTTTTTCGCACGAAAAACGCTGATTTCGGCGTTCTCGGCCAATATTGCGGCGTCAATTAGATTATCTTGGCATTACTACTAATAACATGAAAATCAACGATGAATATGGTAAGAACTCGCATATATCATATATTTCGCACCAAAAACGCTGTTTTTGCACGAAAAACGTCGTTTTTCGCACGATAATTGCTGGTTTCGCAATAAAACGTTGTTTTTCGCACGAAAAACGCTGATTTCGGCGTTCTCGACCAATATTGCGGCGTCAATTAGATTATCTTGGCATTACTACTAATAACATGAAAATCAACGATGAATATGGTGAGAACGCGCATATATCATATATTTCGCACCAAAAACGCTGTTTTTGCACGAAAAACGTCGTTTTTCGCACGATAATTGCTGTTTTCGCAATAAAACGTTGTTTTTCGCACGAAAAACGCTGATTTCGGCGTTCTCGACCAATATTGCGGCGTCAATTAGATTATCTTGGCATTACTACTAATAACATGAAAATCAACGATGAATATGGTGAGAACTCGCATATATCACATATTTCGCACCAAAAACGCTGTTTTTGCACGAAAAACGTCGTTTTTCGCACGATTATGCCTGATTTTGCAATAAAACGTTGTTTTTCGCACGAAAAACGCTGATTTCGGCGTTCTGGCATTACTACTAATAACATGAAAATCAACGATGAATATGGTGAGAACTCGCATATATCATATATTTCGCACCAAAAACGCTGTTTTTGCACGAAAAACGTCGTTTTTTGCACGATTATGCCTGATTTTGCAATAAAACGTTGTTCTTCGCACGAAAAACGCTGATTTCGGCGTTCTCGACCAATATTGCGGCGTCAATTAGATTATCTTGGCATTACTACTAATAACATGAAAATCAACGATGAATATGGTGAGAACTCGCATATATCATATATTTCGCACCAAAAGCGCTGTTTTTGCACGAAAAACGTCGTTTTTCGGATGATTATGCCTGATTTTGCAATACAACATTGTTTTTCGCACGAAAAACGCTGATTTCGGCGTTCTCGACCAATATTGCGGCGTCAATTAACATGAAAATCAACGATGAATATGGTGAGAACTCGCATATATCATATATTTCGCACCAAAAACGCTGTTTTTGCACGAAAAACGTCGTTTTTCGCACGATTATGCCTGATTTTGCAATAAAACGTTGTTTTTCGCACGAAAAACGCTGATTTCGGCGTTCTCGACCAATATTGCGGCGTCAATTAGATTATCTTGGCATTACTACTAATAACATGAAAATCAACGATGAATATGGTGAGAACTCGCATATATCATATATTTCGCACCAAAAACGCTGTTTTTGCACGAAAAAACGTCGTTTTTCGCACGATTATGCCTGATTTTGCAATAAAACGTTGTTTTTCGCACGAAAAACGCTGATTTCGGCGTTCTCGACCAATATTGCGGCGTCAATTAGATTATCTTGGCATTACTACTAATAACATGAAAATCAACGATGAATATGGTGAGAACTCGCATATATCATATATTTCGCACCAAAAACGCTGTTTTTGCACGAAAAACGTCGTTTTTCGCACGATTATGCCTGATTTTGCAATAAAACGTTGTTTTTCGCACGAAAAACGCTGATTTCGGCGTTCTCGACCAATATTGCGGCGTCAATTAGATTATCTTGGCATTACTACTAATAACATGAAAATCAACGATGAATATGGTGAGAACTCGCATATATCATATGTTTCGCACCAAAAACGCTGTTTTTGCACGAAAAACGTCGTTTTTCGCACGATTATGCCTGATTTTGCAATAAAACGTTGTTTTTCGCACGAAAAACGCTGATTTCGGCGTTCTCGACCAATATTGCGGCGTCAATTAGATTATCTTGGCATTACTACTAATAACATGAAAATCAACGATGAATATGGTGAGAACTCGCGTATATCATATATTCCGCAAAAGCGCTGTTTTTGCACGAAAAACGTCGTTTTTCGCACGATTATGCCTGATTTTGCAATAAAACGTTGTTTTTCGCACGAAAAACGCTGATTTCGGCGTTCTCGACCAATATTGCGGCGTCAATTAGATTATCTTGGCATTACTACTAATAACATGAAAATCAACGATGAATATGGTGAGAACTCGCGTATATCATATATTTCGCACTAAAAACGCTGTTTTTGCACGAAAAACGTCGTTTTTCGCACGATTATGCCTGATTTTGCAATAAAACGTTGTTTTTCGCACGAAAAACGCTGATTTCGGCGTTCTCGACCAATATTGCGGCGTCAATTAGATTATCTTGGCATTACTACTAATAGCATGAAAATCAACGATGAATATGGTGAGAACTCGCATATATCATATATTTCGCACCAAAAACGCTGTTTTTGCACGAAAAACGTCGTTTTTCGCACGATTATGCCTGATTTTGCAATAAAACGTTGTTTTTCGCACGAAAAACGCTGATTTTGGCGTTCTCGACCAATATTGCGGCGTCAATTAGATTAACTTGGCATTACTACTAATAACATGAAAATCAACGATGAATATGGTGAGAACTCGCATATATCATATATTTCGCACCAAAACGCTGTTTTTGCACGAAAAACGTCGTTTTTCGCACGATTATGCCTGATTTTGCAATAAAACGTTGTTTTTCGCACGAAAAACGCTGATTTCCGCGTTCTCGACCGATATTGCGGCGTCAATTAGATTATCTTGGCATTACTACTAATAACATGAAAATCAACGATGAATATGGTGAGAACTCGCATATATCATATATTTTGCACCAAAAACGCTGTTTTTGCACGAAAAACGTCGTTTTTTGTACGATTATGCCTGATTTTGCAATAAAACGTTGTTTTTCGCACGAAAAACGCTGATTTCGGCGTTCTCGACCAATATTGCGGCGTCAATTAGATTATCTTGGCATTACTACTAATAACATGAAAATCAACGATGAATATGGTGAGAACTCGCATATATCATATATTTCGCACCAAAAGCGCTGTTTTTGCACGAAAAACGTCGTTTTTCGGATGATTATGCCTGATTTTGCAATAAAACGTTGTTTTTCGCACGAAAAACGCTGATTTCGGCGTTCTGGCATTACTACTAATAACATGAAAATCAACGATGAATATGGTGAGAACTCGCATATATCACATATTTCGCACCAAAAACGCTGTTTTTGCACGAAAAACGTCGTTTTTCGCACGATTATGCCTGATTTTGCAATAAAACGTTGTTTTTCGCACGAAAAACGCTGATTTCGGCGTTCTGGCATTACTACTAATAACATGAAAATCAACGATGAATATGGTGAGAACTCGCATATATCATATATTTCGCACCAAAAACGCTGTTTTTGCACGAAAAACGTCGTTTTTCGCACGATTATGCCTGATTTTGCAATAAAACGTTGTTCTTCGCACGAAAAACGCTGATTTCGGCGTTCTCGACCAATATTGCGGCGTCAATTAGATTATCTTGGCATTACTACTAATAACATGAAAATCAACGATGAATATGGTGAGAACTCGCATATATCATATATTTCGCACCAAAAGCGCTGTTTTTGCACGAAAAACGTCGTTTTTCGGATGATTATGCCTGATTTTGCAATAAAACGTTGTTTTTCGCACGAAAAACGCTGATTTCGGCGTTCTGGCATTACTACTAATAACATGAAAATCAACGATGAATATGGTGAGAACTCGCATATATCATATATTTCGCACCAAAAACGCTGTTTTTGCACGAAAAACGTCGTTTTTCGCACGATTATGCCTGTTTTCGCAATAAAACGTTGTTTTTCGCACGAAAAACGCTGATTTCGGCGTTCTCGGCCAATATTGCGGCGTCAATTAGATTATCTTGGCATTACTACTAATAACATGAAAATCAACGATGAATATGGTAAGAACTCGCATATATCATATATTTCGCACCAAAAACGCTGTTTTTGCACGAAAAACGTCGTTTTTCGCACGATAATTGCTGGTTTCGCAATAAAACGTTGTTTTTCGCACGAAAAACGCTGATTTCGGCGTTCTCGACCAATATTGCGGCGTCAATTAGATTATCTTGGCATTACTACTAATAACATGAAAATCAACGATGAATATGGTGAGAACGCACATATATCATATATTTCGCACCAAAAACGCTGTTTTTGCACGAAAAACGTCGTTTTTCGCACGATAATTGCTGTTTTCGCAATAAAACGTTGTTTTTCGCACGAAAAACGCTGATTTCGGCGTTCTCGACCAATATTGCGGCGTCAATTAGATTATCTTGGCATTACTACTAATAACATGAAAATCAACGACGAATATGGTGAGAACTCGCATATATCACATATTTCGCACCAAAAACGCTGTTTTTGCACGAAAAACGTCGTTTTTCGCACGATTATGCCTGATTTTGCAATAAAACGTTGTTTTTCGCACGAAAAACGCTGATTTCGGCGTTCTGGCATTACTACTAATAACATGAAAATCAACGATGAATATGGTGAGAACTCGCATATATCATATATTTCGCACCAAAAACGCTGTTTTTGCACGAAAAACGTCGTTTTTTGCACGATTATGCCTGATTTTGCAATAAAACGTTGTTCTTCGCACGAAAAACGCTGATTTCGGCGTTCTCGACCAATATTGCGGCGTCAATTAGATTATCTTGGCATTACTACTAATAACATGAAAATCAACGATGAATATGGTGAGAACTCGCATATATCATATATTTCGCACCAAAAGCGCTGTTTTTGCACGAAAAACGTCGTTTTTCGGATGATTATGCCTGATTTTGCAATACAACATTGTTTTTCGCACGAAAAACTCTGATTTCGGCGTTCTCGACCAATATTGCGGCGTCAATTAACATGAAAATCAACGATGAATATGGTGAGAACTCGCATATATCATATATTTCGCACCAAAAACGCCTGTTTTTTGCACGAAAAACGTCGTTTTTCGCACGATTATGCATGATTTTGCAATAAAACGTTGTTTTTCGCACGAAAAACGCTGATTTCGGCGTTCTCGACCAATATTGCGGCGTCAATTAGATTATCTTGGCATACTACTAATAACATGAAAATCAACGATGAATATGTGAGAACTCGCATATATCATATATTTCGCACCAAAAACGCTGTTTTTTGCACGAAAAACGTCGTTTTTCGCACGATTATGCCTGATTTTGCAATAAAACGTTGTTTTTCGCACGAAAAACGCTGATTTCGGCGTTCTCGACCAATATTGCGGCGTCAATTAGATTATCTTGGCATTACTACTAATAACATGAAAATCAACGATGAATATGGTGAGAACTCGCATATATCATATATTTCGCACCAAAAACGCTGTTTTGCACGAAAAACGTCGTTTTTCGCACGATTATGCCTGATTTTGCAATAAAACGTTGTTTTTCGCACGAAAAACGCTGATTTCGGCGTTCTCGACCAATCTTTGCGGCGTCAATTAGATTATCTTGGCATTACTACTAATAACATGAAAATCAACGATGAATATGGTGAGAACTCGCATATATCATATGTTTCGCACCAAAAACGCTGTTTTTGCACGAAAAACGTCGTTTTTCGCACGATTATGCCTGATTTTGCAATAAAACGTTGTTTTTCGCACGAAAAACGCTGATTTCGGCGTTCTCGACCAATATTGCGGCGTCAATTAGATTATCTTGGCATTACTACTAATAACATGAAAATCAACGATGAATATGGTGAGAACTCGCGTATATCATATATTCCGCAAAAGCGCTGTTTTTGCACGAAAAACGTCGTTTTTCGCACGATTATGCCTGATTTTGCAATAAAACGTTGTTTTTCGCACGAAAAACGCTGATTTCGGCGTTCTCGACCAATATTGCGGCGTCAATTAGATTATCTTGGCATTACTACTAATAACATGAAAATCAACGATGAATATGGTGAGAACTCGCGTATATCATATATTTCGCACTAAAAACGCTGTTTTTGCACGAAAAACGTCGTTTTTCGCACGATTATGCCTGATTTTGCAATAAAACGTTGTTTTTCGCACGAAAAACGCTGATTTCGGCGTTCTCGACCAATATTGCGGCGTCAATTAGATTATCTTGGCATTACTACTAATAGCATGAAAATCAACGATGAATATGGTGAGAACTCGCATATATCATATATTTCGCACCAAAAACGCTGTTTTTGCACGAAAAACGTCGTTTTTCGCACGATTATGCCTGATTTTGCAATAAAACGTTGTTTTTCGCACGAAAAACGCTGATTTTGGCGTTCTCGACCAATATTGCGGCGTCAATTAGATTAACTTGGCATTACTACTAATAACATGAAAATCAACGATGAATATGGTGAGAACTCGCATATATCATATATTTCGCACCAAAACGCTGTTTTTGCACGAAAAACGTCGTTTTTCGCACGATTATGCCTGATTTTGCAATAAAACGTTGTTTTTCGCACGAAAAACGCTGATTTCCGCGTTCTCGACCAATATTGCGGCGTCAATTAGATTATCTTGGCATTACTACTAATAACATGAAAATCAACGATGAATATGGTGAGAACTCGCGTATATCATATATTTCGCACTAAAAACGCTGTTTTTGCACGAAAAACGTCGTTTTTCGCACGATTATGCCTGATTTTGCAATAAAACGTTGTTTTTCGCACGAAAAACGCTGATTTCGGCGTTCTCGACCAATATTGCGGCGTCAATTAGATTATCTTGGCATTACTACTAATAACATGAAAATCAACGATGAATATGGTGAGAACTCGCATATATCATATATTTCGCACCAAAAGCGCTGTTTTTGCACGAAAAACGTCGTTTTTCGGATGATTATGCCTGATTTTGCAATAAAACGTTGTTTTTCGCACGAAAAACGCTGATTTCGGCGTTCTGGCATTACTACTAATAACATGAAAATCAACGATGAATATGGTGAGAACTCGCATATATCACATATTTCGCACCAAAAACGCTGTTTTTGCACGAAAAACGTCGTTTTTCGCACGATTATGCCTGATTTTGCAATAAAACGTTGTTTTTCGCACGAAAAACGCTGATTTCGGCGTTCTGGCATTACTACTAATAACATGAAAATCAACGATGAATATGGTGAGAACTCGCATATATCATATATTTCGCACCAAAAACGCTGTTTTTGCACGAAAAACGTCGTTTTTCGCACGATTATGCCTGATTTTGCAATAAAACGTTGTTCTTCGCACGAAAAACGCTGATTTCGGCGTTCTCGACCAATATTGCGGCGTCAATTAGATTATCTTGGCATTACTACTAATAACATGAAAATCAACGATGAATATGGTGAGAACTCGCATATATCATATATTTCGCACCAAAAGCGCTGTTTTTGCACGAAAAACGTCGTTTTTCGGATGATTATGCCTGATTTTGCAATAAAACGTTGTTTTTCGCACGAAAAACGCTGATTTCGGCGTTCTGGCATTACTACTAATAACATGAAAATCAACGATGAATATGGTGAGAACTCGCATATATCATATATTTCGCACCAAAAACGCTGTTTTTGCACGAAAAACGTCGTTTTTCGCACGATTATGCCTGTTTTCGCAATAAAACGTTGTTTTTCGCACGAAAAACGCTGATTTCGGCGTTCTCGGCCAATATTGCGGCGTCAATTAGATTATCTTGGCATTACTACTAATAACATGAAAATCAACGATGAATATGGTAAGAACTCGCATATATCATATATTTCGCACCAAAAACGCTGTTTTTGCACGAAAAACGTCGTTTTTCGCACGATAATTGCTGGTTTCGCAATAAAACGTTGTTTTTCGCACGAAAAACGCTGATTTCGGCGTTCTCGACCAATATTGCGGCGTCAATTAGATTATCTTGGCATTACTACTAATAACATGAAAATCAACGATGAATATGGTGAGAACGCACATATATCATATATTTCGCACCAAAAACGCTGTTTTTGCACGAAAAACGTCGTTTTTCGCACGATAATTGCTGTTTTCGCAATAAAACGTTGTTTTTCGCACGAAAAACGCTGATTTCGGCGTTCTCGACCAATATTGCGGCGTCAATTAGATTATCTTGGCATTACTACTAATAACATGAAAATCAACGACGAATATGGTGAGAACTCGCATATATCACATATTTCGCACCAAAAACGCTGTTTTTGCACGAAAAACGTCGTTTTTCGCACGATTATGCCTGATTTTGCAATAAAACGTTGTTTTTCGCACGAAAAACGCTGATTTCGGCGTTCTGGCATTACTACTAATAACATGAAAATCAACGATGAATATGGTGAGAACTCGCATATATCATATATTTCGCACCAAAAACGCTGTTTTTGCACGAAAAACGTCGTTTTTTGCACGATTATGCCTGATTTTGCAATAAAACGTTGTTCTTCGCACGAAAAACGCTGATTTCGGCGTTCTCGACCAATATTGCGGCGTCAATTAGATTATCTTGGCATTACTACTAATAACATGAAAATCAACGATGAATATGGTGAGAACTCGCATATATCATATATTTCGCACCAAAAGCGCTGTTTTTGCACGAAAAACGTCGTTTTTCGGATGATTATGCCTGATTTTGCAATACAACATTGTTTTTCGCACGAAAAACGCTGATTTCGGCGTTCTCGACCAATATTGCGGCGTCAATTAACATGAAAATCAACGATGAATATGGTGAGAACTCGCATATATCATATATTTCGCACCAAAAACGCTGTTTTTGCACGAAAAACGTCGTTTTTCGCACGATTATGCCTGATTTTGCAATAAAACGTTGTTTTTCGCACGAAAAACGCTGATTTCGGCGTTCTCGACCAATATTGCGGCGTCAATTAGATTATCTTGGCATTACTACTAATAACATGAAAATCAACGATGAATATGGTGAGAACTCGCATATATCATATATTTCGCACCAAAAACGCTGTTTTTGCACGAAAAACGTCGTTTTTCGCACGATTATGCCTGATTTTGCAATAAAACGTTGTTTTTCGCACGAAAAACGCTGATTTCGGCGTTCTCGACCAATATTGCGGCGTCAATTAGATTATCTTGGCATTACTACTAATAACATGAAAATCAACGATGAATATGGTGAGAACTCGCATATATCATATATTTCGCACCAAAAACGCTGTTTTTGCACGAAAAACGTCGTTTTTCGCACGATTATGCCTGATTTTGCAATAAAACGTTGTTTTTCGCACGAAAAACGCTGATTTCGGCGTTCTCGACCAATATTGCGGCGTCAATTAGATTATCTTGGCATTACTACTAATAACATGAAAATCAACGATGAATATGGTGAGAACTCGCATATATCATATGTTTCGCACCAAAAACGCTGTTTTTGCACGAAAAACGTCGTTTTTCGCACGATTATGCCTGATTTTGCAATAAAACGTTGTTTTTCGCACGAAAAACGCTGATTTCGGCGTTCTCGACCAATATTGCGGCGTCAATTAGATTATCTTGGCATTACTACTAATAACATGAAAATCAACGATGAATATGGTGAGAACTCGCGTATATCATATATTCCGCAAAAGCGCTGTTTTTGCACGAAAAACGTCGTTTTTCGCACGATTATGCCTGATTTTGCAATAAAACGTTGTTTTTCGCACGAAAAACGCTGATTTCGGCGTTCTCGACCAATATTGCGGCGTCAATTAGATTATCTTGGCATTACTACTAATAACATGAAAATCAACGATGAATATGGTGAGAACTCGCGTATATCATATATTTCGCACCAAAAACGCTGTTTTTGCACGAAAAACGTCGTTTTTCGCACGATTATGCCTGATTTTGCAATAAAACGTTGTTTTTCGCACGAAAAACGCTGATTTCGGCGTTCTCGACCAATATTGCGGCGTCAATTAGATTATCTTGGCATTACTACTAATAGCATGAAAATCAACGATGAATATGGTGAGAACTCGCATATATCATATATTTCGCACCAAAAACGCTGTTTTTGCACGAAAAACGTCGTTTTTCGCACGATTATGCCTGATTTTGCAATAAAACGTTGTTTTTCGCACGAAAAACGCTGATTTTGGCGTTCTCGACCAATATTGCGGCGTCAATTAGATTAACTTGGCATTACTACTAATAACATGAAAATCAACGATGAATATGGTGAGAACTCGCATATATCATATATTTCGCACCAAAACGCTGTTTTTGCACGAAAAACGTCGTTTTTCGCACGATTATGCCTGATTTTGCAATAAAACGTTGTTTTTCGCACGAAAAACGCTGATTTCCGCGTTCTCGACCAATATTGCGGCGTCAATTAGATTATCTTGGCATTACTACTAATAACATGAAAATCAACGATGAATATGGTGAGAACTCGCATATATCATATATTTTGCACCAAAAACGCTGTTTTTGCACGAAAAACGTCGTTTTTTGTACGATTATGCCTGATTTTGCAATAAAACGTTGTTTTTCGCACGAAAAACGCTGATTTCGGCGTTCTCGACCAATATTGCGGCGTCAATTAGATTATCTTGGCATTACTACTAATAACATGAAAATCAACGATGAATATGGTGAGAACTCGCATATATCATATATTTCGCACCAAAAACGCTGTTTTTGCACGAAAAACGTCGTTTTTCGCACGATTATGCCTGATTTTGCAATAAAACGTTGTTTTTCGCACGAAAAACGCTGATTTCGGCGTTCTCGACCAATATTGCGGCGTCAATTAGATTATCTTGGCATTACTACTAATAACATGAAAATCAACGATGAATATGGTGAGAACTCGCATATATCATATATTTCGCACCAAAAACGCTGTTTTTGCACGAAAAACGTCGTTTTTCGCACGATTATGCCTGATTTTGCAATAAAACGTTGTTTTTCGCACGAAAAACGCTGATTTCGGCGTTCTCGACCAATATTGCGGCGTCAATTAGATTATCTTGGCATTACTACTAATAACATGAAAATCAACGATGAATATGGTGAGAACTCGCATATATCATATGTTTCGCACCAAAAACGCTGTTTTTGCACGAAAAACGTCGTTTTTCGCACGATTATGCCTGATTTTGCAATAAAACGTTGTTTTTCGCACGAAAAACGCTGATTTCGGCGTTCTCGACCAATATTGCGGCGTCAATTAGATTATCTTGGCATTACTACTAATAACATGAGAATCAACGATGAATATGGTGAGAACTCGCGTATATCATATATTCCGCAAAAGCGCTGTTTTTGCACGAAAAACGTCGTTTTTCGCACGATTATGCCTGATTTTGCAATAAAACGTTGTTTTTCGCACGAAAAACGCTGATTTCGGCGTTCTCGACCAATATTGCGGCGTCAATTAGATTATCTTGGCATTACTACTAATAACATGAAAATCAACGATGAATATGGTGAGAACTCGCGTATATCATATATTTCGCACCAAAAACGCTGTTTTTGCACGAAAAACGTCGTTTTTCGCACGATTATGCCTGATTTTGCAATAAAACGTTGTTTTTCGCACGAAAAACGCTGATTTCGGCGTTCTCGACCAATATTGCGGCGTCAATTAGATTATCTTGGCATTACTACTAATAACATGAAAATTAACGATGAATATGGTGAGAACTCGCATGTATCATATATTTTGCACCAAAAACGCTGTTTTTGCACGAAAAACGTCGTTTTTTGCACGATTATGCCTGATTTTGCAATAAAACGTTGTTTTTCGCACGAAAAACGCTGATTTCGGCGTTCTCGACCAATATTGCGGCGTCAATTAGATTATCTTGGCATTACTACTAATAACATGAAAATCAACGATGAATATGGTGAGAACTCGCATATATCATATATTTCGCACCAAAAACGCTGTTTTTGCACAAAAAACGTCGTTTTTCGCACGATTATGCCTGATTTTGCAATAAAACGTTGTTCTTCGCACGAAAAACGCTGATTTCGGCGTTCTCGACCAATATTGCGGCGTCAATTAGATTATCTTGGCATTACTACTAATAACATGAAAATCAACGATGAATATGGTGTGAACTCGCATATATCATATATTTCGCACCAAAAGCGCAGTTTTTGCACGAAAAACGTCGTTTTTCGCACGATTATGCCTGATTTTGCAATAAAACATTGTTTTTCGCACGAAAAACGCTGATTTCGGCGTTCTCGACCAATATTGCGGCGTCAATTAACATGAAAATCAACGATGAATATGGTGAGAACTCGATATCATATATTTCGCACCAAAAACGCTGTTTTTGCACGAAAAACGTTGTTTTTCGCACGATTATGCCTGATTTTGCAATAAAACGTTGTTTTTCGCACGAAAAACGCTGATTTCGGCGTTCTCGACCAATATTGCGGCGTCAATTAGATTAACTTGGCATTACTACTAATAACATGAAAATCAACGATGAATATGGTGAGAACTCGCATATATCATATATTTCGCACCAAAACGCTGTTTTTGCACGAAAAACGTCGTTTTTCGCACGATTATGCCTGATTTTGCAATAAAACGTTGTTTTTCGCACGAAAAACGCTGATTTCGGCGTTCTCGACCAATATTGCGGCGTCAATTAGATTATCTTGGCATTACTACTAATAACATGAAAATCAACGATGAATATGGTGAGAACTCGCATATATCATATATTTCGCACCAAAAACGCTGTTTTTGCACGAAAAACGTCGTTTTTTGCACGATTATGCCTGATTTTGCAATAAAACGTTGTTTTTCTCGCATATATCATATATTTTGCACCAAAACGCTATTTTTGCACGAAAAACGTCGTTTTTCGCACGATTATGCCTGATTTTGCAATAAAACGTTGTTTTTCGCACGAAAAACGCTGATTTCGGCGTTCTCGACCAATATTGCGGCGTCAATTAGATTATCTTGGCATTACTACTAATAACATGAAAATCAACGATGAATATGGTGAGAACTCGCATATATCATATATTTCGCACCAAAAGCGCTGTTTTTGCACGAAAAACGTCGTTTTTCGCACGATTATGCCTGATTTTGCAATAAAACATTGTTTTTCGCACGAAAAACGCTGATTTCGGCGTTCTCGACCAATATTGCGGCGTCAATTAACATGAAAATCAACGATGAATATGGTGAGAACTCGCATATATCATATATTTCGCACCAAAAACGCTGTTTTTGCACGAAAAACGTCGTTTTTCGCACGATTATGCCTGATTTTGCAATAAAACATTGTTTTTCGCACTAAAAACGCTGATTTCGGCGTTCTCGACCAATATTGCGGCGTCAATTAACATGAAAATCAACGATGAATATGGTGAGAACTCGCATATATCATATATTTCGCACCAAAAACGCTGTTTTTGCACGAAAAACCTCGTTTTTCGCACGATTATGCCTGATTTTGCAATAAAACGTTGTTTTTCGCACGAAAAATGCTGATTTCGGCGTTCTCGACCAATATTGCGGCGTCAATTAGATTATCTTGGCATTACTACTAATAACATGAAAATCAACGATGAATATGGTGAGAACTTGCATATATCATATGTTTCGCACCAAAAATGCTGTTTTTCCACGAAAAACGTCGTTTTTCGCACGATTATGCCTGATTTTGCAATAAAACGTTGTTTTTCGCACGAAAAACGCTGATTTCGGCGTTCTCGACCAATATTGCGGCGTCAATTAGATTATCTTGGCATTACTACTAATAACATGAAAATCAACGATGAATATGGTGAGAACTCGCATATATCATATATTTCGCACCAAAAACGCTGTTTTTGCACGAAAAACGTCGTTTTTCGCACGATTATGCCTGATTTTGCAATAAAACGTTGTTTTTCGCACGAAAAAACGCTGATTTCGGCGTTCTCGACCAATATTGCGGCGTCAATTAGATTATCTTGGCATTACTACTAGTAACATGAAAATCAACAATGAATATGGTGAGAACTCGCATATATCATATATTTCGCACCAAAAACGCTGTTTTTGCACGAAAAACGTCGTTTTTCGCACGATTATGCCTGATTTTGCAATAAAACGTTGTTTTTCGCACGAAAAACGCTGATTTCGGCGTTCTCGACCAATATTGCGGCGTCAATTAGATTATCTTGGCATTACTACTAATAACATGAAAATCAACGATGAATATGGTGAGAACTCGCATATATCATATGTTTCGCACCAAAAACGCTGTTTTTGCACGAAAAACGTCGTTTTTCGCACGATTATGCCTGATTTTGCAATAAAACGTTGTTTTTCGCACGAAAAACGCTGATTTCGGCGTTCTCGACCAATATTGCGGCGTCAATTAGATTATCTTGGCATTACTACTAATAACATGAAAATCAACGATGAATATGGTGAGAACTCGCGTATATCATATATTCCGCAAAAGCGCTGTTTTTGCACGAAAAACGTCGTTTTTTCGCACGATTATGCCTGATTTTGCAATAAAACGTTGTTTTTCGCACGAAAAACGCTGATTTCGGCGTTCTCGACCAATATTGCGGCGTCAATTAGATTATCTTGGCATTACTACTAATAACATGAAAATCAACGATGAATATGGTGAGAACTCGCGTATATCATATATTTCGCACCAAAAACGCTGTTTTTGCACGAAAAACGTCGTTTTTCGCACGATTATGCCTGATTTTGCAATAAAACGTTGTTTTTCGCACGAAAGACGCTGATTTCGGCGTTCTCGACCAATATTGCGGCGTCAATTAGATTATCTTGGCATTACTACTAATAGCATGAAAATCAACGATGAATATGGTGAGAACTCGCATATATCATATATTTCGCACCAAAAACGCTGTTTTTGCACGAAAAACGTCGTTTTTCGCACGATTATGCCTGATTTTGCAATAAAACGTTGTTTTTCGCACGAAAAACGCTGATTTTGGCGTTCTCGACCAATATTGCGGCGTCAATTAGATTAACTTGGCATTACTACTAATAACATGAAAATCAACGATGAATATGGTGAGAACTCGCATATATCATATATTTCGCACCAAAACGCTGTTTTTGCACGAAAAACGTCGTTTTTCGCACGATTATGCCTGATTTTGCAATAAAACGTTGTTTTTCGCACGAAAAACGCTGATTTCCGCGTTCTCGACCAATATTGCGGCGTCAATTAGATTATCTTGGCATTACTACTAATAACATGAAAATCAACGATGAATATGGTGAGAACTCGCATATATCATATATTTCGCACCAAAAACGCTGTTTTTGCACGAAAAACGTCGTTTTTTGTACGATTATGCCTGATTTTGCAATAAAACGTTGTTTTTCGCACGAAAAACGCTGATTTCGGCGTTCTCGACCAATATTGCGGCGTCAATTAGATTATCTTGGCATTACTACTAATAACATGAAAATCAACGATGAATATGGTGAGAACTCGCATATATCATATATTTCGCACCAAAAACGCTGTTTTTGCACAAAAACGTCGTTTTTCGCACGATTATGCCTGATTTTGCAATAAAACGTTGTTTTTCGCACGAAAAACGCTGATTTCGGCGTTCTCGACCAATATTGCGGCGTCAATTAGATTATCTTGGCATTACTACTAATAACATGAAAATTAACGATGAATATGGTGAGAACTCGCATGTATCATATATTTCGCACCAAAAACGCTGTTTTTGCACGAAAAACGTCGTTTTTTGCACGATTATGCCTGATTTTGCAATAAAACGTTGTTTTTCGCACGAAAAACGCTGATTTCGGCGTTCTCGACCAATATTGCGGCGTCAATTAGATTATCTTGGCATTACTACTAATAACATGAAAATCAACGATGAATATGGTGAGAACTCGCATATATCATATATTTCGCACCAAAAACGCTGTTTTTGCACAAAAAACGTCGTTTTTCGCACGATTATGCCTGATTTTGCAATAAAACGTTGTTCTTCGCACGAAAAACGCTGATTTCGGCGTTCTCGACCAATATTGCGGCGTCAATTAGATTATCTTGGCATTACTACTAATAACATGAAAATCAACGATGAATATGGTGTGAACTCGCATATATCATATATTTCGCACCAAAAGCGCAGTTTTTGCACGAAAAACGTCGTTTTTCGCACGATTATGCCTGATTTTGCAATAAAACATTGTTTTTCGCACGAAAAACGCTGATTTCGGCGTTCTCGACCAATATTGCGGCGTCAATTAACATGAAAATCAACGATGAATATGGTGAGAACTCGATATCATATATTTCGCACCAAAAACGCTGTTTTTGCACGAAAAACGTTGTTTTTCGCACGATTATGCCTGATTTTGCAATAAAACGTTGTTTTTCGCACGAAAAACGCTGATTTCGGCGTTCTCGACCAATATTGCGGCGTCAATTAGATTAACTTGGCATTACTACTAATAACATGAAAATCAACGATGAATATGGTGAGAACTCGCATATATCATATATTTCGCACCAAAACGCTGTTTTTGCACGAAAAACGTCGTTTTTCGCACGATAATGCCTGATTTTGCAATAAAACGTTGTTTTTCGCACGAAAAACGCTGATTTCGGCGTTCTCGACCAATATTGCGGCGTCAATTAGATTATCTTGGCATTACTACTAATAACATGAAAATCAACGATGAATATGGTGAGAACTCGCATATATCATATATTTCGCACCAAAAACGCTGTTTTTGCACGAAAAACGTCGTTTTTTGCACGATTATGCCTGATTTTGCAATAAAACGTTGTTTTTCTCGCATATATCATATATTTCGCACCAAAACGCTATTTTTGCACGAAAAACGTCGTTTTTCGCACGATTATGCCTGATTTTGCAATAAAACGTTGTTTTTCGCACGAAAAACGCTGATTTCGGCGTTCTCGACCAATATTGCGGCGTCAATTAGATTATCTTGGCATTACTACTAATAACATGAAAATCAACGATGAATATGGTGAGAACTCGCATATATCATATATTTCGCACCAAAAGCGCTGTTTTTGCACGAAAAACGTCGTTTTTCGCACGATTATGCCTGATTTTGCAATAAAACATTGTTTTTCGCACGAAAAAACGCTGATTTCGGCGTTCTCGACCAATATTGCGGCGTCAATTAACATGAAAATCAACGATGAATATGGTGAGAACTCGCATATATCATATATTTCGCACCAAAAACGCTGTTTTTGCACGAAAAACGTCGTTTTTCGCACGATTATGCCTGATTTTGCAATAAAACATTGTTTTTCGCACGAAAAACGCTGATTTCGGCGTTCTCGACCAATATTGCGGCGTCAATTAACATGAAAATCAACGATGAATATGGTGAGAACTCGCATATATCATATATTTCGCACCAAAAACGCTGTTTTTGCACGAAAAACCTCGTTTTTCGCACGATTATGCCTGATTTTGCAATAAAACGTTGTTTTTCGCACGAAAAATGCTGATTTCGGCGTTCTCGACCAATATTGCGGCGTCAATTAGATTATCTTGGCATTACTACTAATAACATGAAAATCAACGATGAATATGGTGAGAACTCGCATATATCATATGTTTCGCACCAAAAATGCTGTTTTTGCACGAAAAACGTCGTTTTTCGCACGATTATGCCTGATTTTGCAATAAAACGTTGTTTTTCGCACGAAAAACGCTGATTTCGGCGTTCTCGACCAATATTGCGGCGTCAATTAGATTATCTTGGCATTACTACTAATAACATGAAAATCAACGATGAATATGGTGAGAACTCGCATATATCATATATTTCGCACCAAAAACGCTGTTTTTGCACGAAAAACGTCGTTTTTCGCACGATTATGCCTGATTTTGCAATAAAACGTTGTTTTTCGCACGAAAAACGCTGATTTCGGCGTTCTCGACCAATATTGCGGCGTCAATTAGATTATCTTGGCATTACTACTAATAACATGAAAATCAACGATGAATATGGTGAGAACTCGCATATATCATATATTTCGCACCAAAAACGCTGTTTTTGCACGAAAAACGTCGTTTTTCGCACGATTATGCCTGATTTTGCAATAAAACGTTGTTTTTCGCACGAAAAACGCTGATTTCGGCGTTCTCGACCAATATTGCGGCGTCAATTAGATTATCTTGGCATTACTACTAATAACATGAAAATCAACGATGAATATGGTGAGAACTCGCATATATCATATGTTTCGCACCAAAAACGCTGTTTTTGCACGAAAAACGTCGTTTTTCGCACGATTATGCCTGATTTTGCAATAAAACGTTGTTTTTCGCACGAAAAACGCTGATTTCGGCGTTCTCGACCAATACTGCGGCGTCAATTAGATTATCTTGGCATTACTACTAATAACATGAAAATCAACGATGAATATGGTGAGAACTCGCGTATATCATATATTCCGCAAAAGCGCTGTTTTTGCACGAAAAACGTCGTTTTTCGCACGATTATGCCTGATTTTGCAATAAAACGTTGTTTTTCGCACGAAAAACGCTGATTTCGGCGTTCTCGACCAATATTGCGGCGTCAATTAGATTATCTTGGCATTACTACTAATAACACGAAAATCAACGATGAATATGGTGAGAACTCGCTTATATCATATATTTCGCACCAAAAACGCTGTTTTTGCACGAAAAACGTCGTTTTTCGCACGATTATGCCTGATTTTGCAATAAAACGTTGTTTTTCGCACGAAAAACGCTGATTTCGGCGTTCTCGACCAATATTGCGGCGTCAATTAGATTATCTTGGCATTACTACTAATAGCATGAAAATCAACGATGAATATGGTGAGAACTCGCATATATCATATATTTCGCACCAAAAACGCTGTTTTTGCACGAAAAACGTCGTTTTTCGCACGATTATGCCTGATTTTGCAATAAAACGTTGTTTTTCGCACGAAAAACGCTGATTTTGGCGTTCTCGACCAATATTGCGGCGTCAATTAGATTAACTTGGCATTACTACTAATAACATGAAAATCAACGATGAATATGGTGAGAACTCGCATATATCATATATTTCGCACCAAAACGCTGTTTTTGCACGAAAAACGTCGTTTTTCGCACGATTATGCCTGATTTTGCAATAAAACGTTGTTTTTCGCACGAAAAACGCTGATTTCCGCGTTCTCGACCAATATTGCGGCGTCAATTAGATTATCTTGGCATTACTACTAATAACATGAAAATCAACGATGAATATGGTGAGAACTCGCATATATCATATATTTCGCACCAAAAACGCTGTTTTTGCACGAAAAACGTCGTTTTTTGTACGATTATGCCTGATTTTGCAATAAAACGTTGTTTTTCGCACGAAAAACGCTGATTTCGGCGTTCTCGACCAATATTGCGGCGTCAATTAGATTATCTTGGCATTACTACTAATAACATGAAAATTAACGATGAATATGGTGAGAACTCGCATGTATCATATATTTCGCACCAAAAACGCTGTTTTTGCACGAAAAACGTCGTTTTTTGCACGATTATGCCTGATTTTGCAATAAAACGTTGTTTTTCGCACGAAAAACGCTGATTTCGGCGTTCTCGACCAATATTGCGGCGTCAATTAGATTATCTTGGCATTACTACAAATAACATGAAAATCAACGATGAATATGGTGAGAACTCGCATATATCATATATTTCGCACCAAAAACGCTGTTTTTGCACAAAAAACGTCGTTTTTCGCACGATTATGCCTGATTTTGCAATAAAACGTTGTTCTTCGCACGAAAAACGCTGATTTCGGCGTTCTCGACCAATATTGCGGCGTCAATTAGATTATCTTGGCATTACTACTAATAACATGAAAATCAACGATGAATATGGTGTGAACTCGCATATATCATATATTTCGCACCAAAAGCGCAGTTTTTGCACGAAAAACGTCGTTTTTCGCACGATTATGCCTGATTTTGCAATAAAACATTGTTTTTCGCACGAAAAACGCTGATTTCGGCGTTCTCGACCAATATTGCGGCGTCAATTAACATGAAAATCAACGATGAATATGGTGAGAACTCGATATCATATATTTCGCACCAAAAACGCTGTTTTTGCACGAAAAACGTTGTTTTTCGCACGATTATGCCTGATTTTGCAATAAAACGTTGTTTTTCGCACGAAAAACGCTGATTTCGGCGTTCTCGACCAATATTGCGGCGTCAATTAGATTAACTTGGCATTACTACTAATAACATGAAAATCAACGATGAATATGGTGAGAACTCGCATATATCATATATTTCGCACCAAAACGCTGTTTTTGCACGAAAAACGTCGTTTTTCGCACGATAATGCCTGATTTTGCAATAAAACGTTGTTTTTCGCACGAAAAACGCTGATTTCGGCGTTCTCGACCAATATTGCGGCGTCAATTAGATTATCTTGGCATTACTACTAATAACATGAAAATCAACGATGAATATGGTGAGAACTCGCATATATCATATATTTCGCACCAAAAACGCTGTTTTTGCACGAAAAACGTCGTTTTTTGCACGATTATGCCTGATTTTGCAATAAAACGTTGTTTTTCTCGCATATATCATATATTTCGCACCAAAACGCTATTTTTGCACGAAAAACGTCGTTTTTCGCACGATTATGCCTGATTTTGCAATAAAACGTTGTTTTTCGCACGAAAAACGCTGATTTCGGCGTTCTCGACCAATATTGCGGCGTCAATTAGATTATCTTGGCATTACTACTAATAACATGAAAATCAACGATGAATATGGTGAGAACTCGCATATATCATATATTTCGCACCAAAAGCGCTGTTTTTGCACGAAAAACGTCGTTTTTCGCACGATTATGCCTGATTTTGCAATAAAACATTGTTTTTCGCACGAAAAACGCTGATTTCGGCGTTCTCGACCAATATTGCGGCGTCAATTAACATGAAAATCAACGATGAATATGGTGAGAACTCGCATATATCATATATTTCGCACCAAAAACGCTGTTTTTGCACGAAAAACGTCGTTTTTCGCACGATTATGCCTGATTTTGCAATAAAACATTGTTTTTCGCACGAAAAACGCTGATTTCGGCGTTCTCGACCAATATTGCGGCGTCAATTAAAATGAAAATCAACGATGAATATGGTGAGAACTCGCATATATCATATATTTCGCACCAAAACCGCTGTTTTTGCACGAAAAACCTCGTTTTTCGCACGATTATGCCTGATTTTGCAATAAAACGTTGTTTTTCGCACGAAAAATGCTGATTTCGGCGTTCTCGACCAATATTGCGGCGTCAATTAGATTATCTTGGCATTACTACTAATAACATGAAAATCAACGATGAATATGGTGAGAACTCGCATATATCATATGTTTCGCACCAAAAATGCTGTTTTTGCACGAAAAACGTCGTTTTTCGCACGATTATGCCTGATTTTGCAATAAAACGTTGTTTTTCGCACGAATAACGCTGATTTCGGCGTTCTCGACCAATATTGCGGCGTCAATTAGATTATCTTGGCATTACTACTAATAACATGAAAATCAACGATGAATATGGTGAGAACTCGCATATATCATATATTTCGCACCAAAAACGCTGTTTTTGCACGAAAAACGTCGTTTTTCGCACGATTATGCCTGATTTTGCAATAAAACGTTGTTTTTCGCACGAAAAACGCTGATTTCGGCGTTCTCGACCAATATTGCGGCGTCAATTAGATTATCTTGGCATT
Source organism: Aleochara curtula (assembly GCA_963978815.1). Classification (NCBI taxonomy): domain Eukaryota; kingdom Metazoa; phylum Arthropoda; class Insecta; order Coleoptera; family Staphylinidae; genus Aleochara; species Aleochara curtula. The sequence goes on from OZ022221.1 coordinate 4,374,626, forward strand.
ACTACTAATAACATGAAAATCAACGATGAATATGGTGAGAACTCGCATATATCATATATTTCGCACCAAAAACGCTGTTTTTGCACGAAAAACGTCGTTTTTCGCACGATTATGCCTGATTTTGCAATAAAACGTTGTTTTTCGCACGAAAAACGCTGATTTCGGCGTTCTCGACCAATATTGCGGCGTCAATTAGATTATCTTGGCATTACTACTAATAACATGAAAATCAACGATGAATATGGTGAGAACTCGCATATATCATATGTTTCGCACCAAAAACGCTGTTTTTGCACGAAAAACGTCGTTTTTCGCACGATTATGCCTGATTTTGCAATAAAACGTTGTTTTTCGCACGAAAAACGCTGATTTCGGCGTTCTCGACCAATACTGCGGCGTCAATTAGATTATCTTGGCATTACTACTAATAACATGAAAATCAACGATGAATATGGTGAGAACTCGCGTATATCATATATTCCGCAAAAGCGCTGTTTTTGCACGAAAAACGTCGTTTTTCGCACGATTATGCCTGATTTTGCAATAAAACGTTGTTTTTCGCACGAAAAACGCTGATTTCGGCGTTCTCGACCAATATTGCGGCGTCAATTAGATTATCTTGGCATTACTACTAATAACACGAAAATCAACGATGAATATGGTGAGAACTCGCTTATATCATATATTTCGCACCAAAAACGCTGTTTTTGCACGAAAAACGTCGTTTTTCGCACGATTATGCCTGATTTTGCAATAAAACGTTGTTTTTCGCACGAAAAACGCTGATTTCGGCGTTCTCGACCAATATTGCGGCGTCAATTAGATTATCTTGGCATTACTACTAATAGCATGAAAATCAACGATGAATATGGTGAGAACTCGCATATATCATATATTTCGCACCAAAAACGCTGTTTTTGCACGAAAAACGTCGTTTTTCGCACGATTATGCCTGATTTTGCAATAAAACGTTGTTTTTCGCACGAAAAACGCTGATTTTGGCGTTCTCGACCAATATTGCGGCGTCAATTAGATTAACTTGGCATTACTACTAATAACATGAAAATCAACGATGAATATGGTGAGAACTCGCATATATCATATATTTCGCACCAAAACGCTGTTTTTGCACGAAAAACGTCGTTTTTCGCACGATTATGCCTGATTTTGCAATAAAACGTTGTTTTTCGCACGAAAAACGCTGATTTCGGCGTTCTCGACCAATATTGCGGCGTCAATTAGATTATCTTGGCATTACTACTAATAACATGAAAATCAACGATGAATATGGTGAGAACTTGCATATATCATATATTTCGCACCAAAAACGCTGTTTTTGCACAAAAACGTCGTTTTTCGCACGATTATGCCTGATTTTGCAATAAAACGTTGTTTTTCGCACGAAAAACGCTGATTTCGGCGTTCTCGACCAATATTGCGGCGTCAATTAGATTATCTTGGCATTACTACTAATAACATGAAAATTAACGATGAATATGGTGAGAACTCGCATATATCATATATTTCGCACCAAAAACGCTGTTTTTGCACGAAAAACGTCGTTTTTCGCACGATTATGCCTGATTTTGCAATAAAACGTTGTTTTTCGCACGAAAAACGCTGATTTCGGCGTTCTCGACCAATATTGCGGCGTCAATTAGATTATCTTGGCATTACTACTAATAACATGAAAATCAACGATGAATATGGTGTGAACTCGCATATATCATATATTTCGCACCAAAAACGCTGTTTTTGCACGAAAAACGTCGTTTTTTCGCACGATTATGCCTGATTTTGCAATAAAACGTTGTTCTTCGCACGAAAAACGCTGATTTCGGCGTTCTCGACCAATATTGCGGCGTCAATTAGATTATCTTGGCATTACTACTAATAACATGAAAATCAACGATGAATATGGTGTGAACTCGCATATATCATATATTTCGCACCAAAAGCGCTGTTTTTGCACGAAAAACGTCGTTTTTCGCACGATTATGCCTGATTTTGCAATAAAACATTGTTTTTCGCACGAAAAACGCTGATTTCGGCGTTCTCGACCAATATTGCGGCGTCAATTAACATGAAAATCAACGATGAATATGGTGAGAACTCGCATATATCATATATTTCGCACCAAAAACGCTGTTTTTGCACAAAAAACGTCGTTTTTCGCACGATTATGCCTGATTTTGCAATAAAACGTTGTTCTTCGCACGAAAAACGCTGATTTCGGCGTTCTCGACCAATATTGCGGCGTCAATTAGATTATCTTGGCATTACTACTAATAACATGAAAATCAACGATGAATATGGTGTGAACTCGCATATATCATATATTTCGCACCAAAAGCGCAGTTTTTGCACGAAAAACGTCGTTTTTCGCACGATTATGCCTGATTTTGCAATAAAACATTGTTTTTCGCACGAAAAACGCTGATTTCGGCGTTCTCGGACCAATATTGCGGCGTCAATTAACATGAAAATCAACGATGAATATGGTGAGAACTCGATATCATATATTTCGCACCAAAAACGCTGTTTTTGCACGAAAAAACGTTGTTTTTCGCACGATTATGCCTGATTTTGCAATAAAACGTTGTTTTTCGCACGAAAAACGCTGATTTCGGCGTTCTCGACCAATATTGCGGCGTCAATTAGATTAACTTGGCATTACTACTAATAACATGAAAATCAACGATGAATATGGTGAGAACTCGCATATATCATATATTTCGCACCAAAACGCTGTTTTTGCACGAAAAACGTCGTTTTTCGCACGATAATGCCTGATTTTGCAATAAAACGTTGTTTTTCGCACGAAAAACGCTGATTTCGGCGTTCTCGACCAATATTGCGGCGTCAATTAGATTATCTTGGCATTACTACTAATAACATGAAAATCAACGATGAATATGGTGAGAACTCGCATATATCATATATTTCGCACCAAAAACGCTGTTTTTGCACGAAAAACGTCGTTTTTTGCACGATTATGCCTGATTTTGCAATAAAACGTTGTTTTTCTCGCATATATCATATATTTCGCACCAAAACGCTATTTTTGCACGAAAAACGTCGTTTTTCGCACGATTATGCCTGATTTTGCAATAAAACGTTGTTTTTCGCACGAAAAACGCTGATTTCGGCGTTCTCGACTAATATTGCGGCGTCAATTAGATTATCTTGGCATTACTACTAATAACATGAAAATCAACGATGAATATGGTGAGAACTCGCATATATCATATATTTCGCACCAAAAGCGCTGTTTTTGCACGAAAAACGTCGTTTTTCGCACGATTATGCCTGATTTTGCAATAAAACATTGTTTTTCGCACGAAAAACGCTGATTTCGGCGTTCTCGACCAATATTGCGGCGTCAATTAACATGAAAATCAACGATGAATATGGTGAGAACTCGCATATATCATATATTTCGCACCAAAAACGCTGTTTTTGCACGAAAAACGTCGTTTTTCGCACGATTATGCCTGATTTTGCAATAAAACATTGTTTTTCGCACGAAAAACGCTGATTTCGGCGTTCTCGACCAATATTGCGGCGTCAATTAAAATGAAAATCAACGATGAATATGGTGAGAACTCGCATATATCATATATTTCGCACCAAAACCGCTGTTTTTGCACGAAAAACCTCGTTTTTCGCACGATTATGCCTGATTTTGCAATAAAACGTTGTTTTTCGCACGAAAAATGCTGATTTCGGCGTTCTCGACGAATATTGCGGCGTCAATTAGATTATCTTGGCATTACTACTAATAACATGAAAATCAACGATGAATATGGTGAGAACTCGCATATATCATATGTTTCGCACCAAAAATGCTGTTTTTGCACGAAAAACGTCGTTTTTCGCACGATTATGCCTGATTTTGCAATAAAACGTTGTTTTTCGCACGAATAACGCTGATTTCGGCGTTCTCGACCAATATTGCGGCGTCAATTAGATTATCTTGGCATTACTACTAATAACATGAAAATCAACGATGAATATGGTGAGAACTCGCATATATCATATATTTCGCACCAAAAACGCTGTTTTTGCACGAAAAACGTCGTTTTTCGCACGATTATGCCTGATTTTGCAATAAAACGTTGTTTTTCGCACGAAAAACGCTGATTTCGGCGTTCTCGACCAATATTGCGGCGTCAATTAGATTATCTTGGCATTACTACTAATAACATGAAAATCAACGATGAATATGGTGAGAACTCGCATATATCATATATTTCGCACCAAAAACGCTGTTTTTGCACGAAAAACGTCGTTTTTCGCACGATTATGCCTGATTTTGCAATAAAACGTTGTTTTTCGCACGAAAAACGCTGATTTCGGCGTTCTCGACCAATATTGCGGCGTCAATTAGATTATCTTGGCATTACTACTAATAACATGAAAATCAACGATGAATATGGTGAGAACTCGCATATATCATATGTTTCGCACCAAAAACGCTGTTTTTGCACGAAAAACGTCGTTTTTCGCACGATTATGCCTGATTTTGCAATAAAACGTTGTTTTTCGCACGAAAAACGCTGATTTCGGCGTTCTCGACCAATACTGCGGCGTCAATTAGATTATCTTGGCATTACTACTAATAACATGAAAATCAACGATGAATATGGTGAGAACTCGCGTATATCATATATTCCGCAAAAGCGCTGTTTTTGCACGAAAAACGTCGTTTTTCGCACGATTATGCCTGATTTTGCAATAAAACGTTGTTTTTCGCACGAAAAACGCTGATTTCGGCGTTCTCGACCAATATTGCGGCGTCAATTAGATTATCTTGGCATTACTACTAATAACACGAAAATCAACGATGAATATGGTGAGAACTCGCTTATATCATATATTTCGCACCAAAAACGCTGTTTTTGCACGAAAAACGTCGTTTTTCGCACGATTATGCCTGATTTTGCAATAAAACGTTGTTTTTCGCACGAAAAACGCTGATTTCGGCGTTCTCGACCAATATTGCGGCGTCAATTAGATTATCTTGGCATTACTACTAATAGCATGAAAATCAACGATGAATATGGTGAGAACTCGCATATATCATATATTTCGCACCAAAAACGCTGTTTTTGCACGAAAAACGTCGTTTTTCGCACGATTATGCCTGATTTTGCAATAAAACGTTGTTTTTCGCACGAAAAACGCTGATTTTGGCGTTCTCGACCAATATTGCGGCGTCAATTAGATTAACTTGGCATTACTACTAATAACATGAAAATCAACGATGAATATGGTGAGAACTCGCATATATCATATATTTCGCACCAAAACGCTGTTTTTGCACGAAAAACGTCGTTTTTCGCACGATTATGCCTGATTTTGCAATAAAACGTTGTTTTTCGCACGAAAAACGCTGATTTCGGCGTTCTCGACCAATATTGCGGCGTCAATTAGATTATCTTGGCATTACTACTAATAACATGAAAATCAACGATGAATATGGTGAGAACTTGCATATATCATATATTTCGCACCAAAAACGCTGTTTTTTGCACAAAAACGTCGTTTTTCGCACGATTATGCCTGATTTTGCAATAAAACGTTGTTTTTCGCACGAAAAACGCTGATTTCGGCGTTCTCGACCAATATTGCGGCGTCAATTAGATTATCTTGGCATTACTACTAATAACATGAAAATTAACGATGAATATGGTGAGAACTCGCATATATCATATATTTCGCACCAAAAACGCTGTTTTTGCACGAAAAACGTCGTTTTTCGCACGATTATGCCTGATTTTGCAATAAAACGTTGTTTTTCGCACGAAAAACGCTGATTTCGGCGTTCTCGACCAATATTGCGGCGTCAATTAGATTATCTTGGCATTACTACTAATAACATGAAAATCAACGATGAATATGGTGTGAACTCGCATATATCATATATTTCGCACCAAAAACGCTGTTTTTGCACGAAAAACGTCGTTTTTCGCACGATTATGCCTGATTTTGCAATAAAACGTTGTTCTTCGCACGAAAAACGCTGATTTCGGCGTTCTCGACCAATATTGCGGCGTCAATTAGATTATCTTGGCATTACTACTAATAACATGAAAATCAACGATGAATATGGTGTGAACTCGCATATATCATATATTTCGCACCAAAAGCGCTGTTTTTGCACGAAAAACGTCGTTTTTCGCACGATTATGCCTGATTTTGCAATAAAACATTGTTTTTCGCACGAAAAAACGCTGATTTCGGCGTTCTCGACCAATATTGCGGCGTCAATTAACATGAAAATCAACGATGAATATGGTGAGAACTCGATATCATATATTTCGCACCAAAAACGCTGTTTTTGCACGAAATACGTTGTTTTTCGCACGATTATGCCTGATTTTGCAATAAAACGTTGTTTTTCGCACGAAAAACGCTGATTTCGGCGTTCTCGACCAATATTGCGGCGTCAATTAGATTATCTTGGCATTATTACTAATAACATGAAAATCAACGATGAATATGGTGAGAACTCGCATATATCATATATTTCGCACCAAAAACGCTGTTTTTGCACGAAAAACGTCGTTTTTTGCACGATTATGCCTGATTTTGCAATAAAACGTTGTTTTTCGCACGAAAAACGCTGATTTCGGCGTTCTCGACCAATATTGCGGCGTCAATTAGATTATCTTGGCATCACTACTAATAACATGAAAATCAACGATGAATATGGTGAGAACTCGCATATATCATATATTTCGCACCAAAAACGCTTTTTTTGCACGAAAAACGTCGTTTTTCGCACGATTATGCCTGATTTTGCAATAAAACGTTGTTTTTCGCACGAAAAACGCTGATTTCGGCGTTCTCGACCAATATTGCGGCGTCAATTAGATTATCTTGGCATTACTACTAATAACATGAAAATCAACGATGAATATGGTGTGAACTCGCATATATCATATATTTCGCACCAAAAGCGCTGTTTTTGCACGAAAAACGTCGTTTTTCGCACGATTATGCCTGATTTTGCAATAAAACGTTGTTTTCGCACGAAAAACGCTGATTTCGGCGTTCTCGACCAATATTGCGGCGTCAATTAGATTATCTTGGCATTACTACTAATAACATGAAAATCAACGATGAATATGGTGAGAACTCGCATATATCATATATTTCGCACCAAAAACGCTGTTTTTGCACGAAAAACGTCGTTTTTCGCACGATTATGCCTGATTTTGCAATAAAACGTTGTTTTTCGCACGAAAAACGCTGATTTCGGCGTTCTCGACCAATATTGCGGCGTCAATTAGATTATCTTGGCATTACTACTAATAACATGAAAATCAACCATGAATATGGTGAGAACTCGCATATATCATATGTTTCGCACCAAAAACGCTGTTTTTGCACGAAAAACGTCGTTTTTTGCACGATTATGCCTGATTTTGCAATGAAACGTTGTTTTTCGCACGAAAAACGCTGATTTCGGCGTTCTCGACCAATATTGCGGCGTCAATTAGATTATCTTGGCATTACTACTAATAACACGAAAATCAACGATGAATATGGTGAGAACTCGCGTATATCATATATTTCGCACCAAAAACGCTGTTTTTGCACGAAAAACGTCGTTTTTCGCACGATTATGCCTGATTTTGCAATAAAACGTTGTTTTTCGCACGATTATGCCTGATTTTGCAATAAAACGTTGTTTTTCGCACGAAAAAACGCTGATTTCGGCGTTCTCGACCAATATTGCGGCGTCAATTAGATTATCTTGGCATTACTACTAATAACATGAAAATCAACGATGAATATGGTGAGAACTCGCATATATCATATATTTCGCACCAAAAACGCTGTTTTTGCACGAAAAACGTCGTTTTTCGCACGATTATGCCTGATTTTGCAATAAAACGTTGTTTTTCGCACGAAAAACGCTGATTTCGGCGTTCTCGACCAATATTGCGGTGTCAATTAGATTATCTTGGCATTACTACTAATAACATGAAAATCAACGATGAATATGGTGAGAACTCGTATATATCATATGTTTCGCACCAAAAACGCTGTTTTTGCACGAAAAACGTCGTTTTTCGCACGATTATGCCTGATTTTGCAATAAAACGTTGTTTTTCGCACGAAAAACGCTGATTTCGGCGTTCTCGACCAATATTGCGGCGTTAATTAGATTATCTTGGCATTACTGCTAATAACATGAAAATCAACGATGAATATGGTGAGAACTCGCATATATCATTTATTTCGCACCAAAAACGCTGTTTTTGCACGAAAAACCTCGTTTTTCGCACGATTATGCCTGATTTTGCAATAAAACGTTGTTTTTCGCACGAAAAACGCTGATTTCGGCGTTCTCGACCAATATTGCGGCGTCAATTAGATTATCTTGGCATTACTACTAATAACATGAAAATCAACGATGAATATGGTGAGAACTCGCATATATCATATATTTCGCACCAAAAACGCTGTTTTTGCACGAAAAACATCGTTTTTCGCACGATTATGCCTGATTTTGCAATAAAACGTTGTTTTTCGCACGAAAAACGCTGATTTCGGCGTTCTCGACCAATATTGCGGCGTCAATTAGATTATCTTGGTATTACTACTAATAACATGAAAATCAACGATGAATACGGTGAGAACTCGCATATATCATATATTTCGCACCAAAACGCTGTTTTTGCACGAAAAACGTCGTTTTTCGCACGATTATGCCTGATTTTGCAATAAAACGTTGTTTTTTGCACGAAAAACGCTGATTTCGGCGTTCTCGACCAATATTGCGGCGTCAATTAGATTATCTTGGCATTACTACTAATAACATGAAAATCAACGATGAATATGGTGAGAACTCGCATATATCATATATTTCGCACCAAAAACGCTGTTTTTGCACGAAAAACGTCGTTTTTCGCACGATTATGCCTGATTTTGCAATAAAACGTTGTTTTTCGCACGAAAAACGCTGATTTCGGCGTTCTCGACCAATATTGCGGTGTCAATTAGATTATCTTGGCATTACTACTAATAACATGAAAATCAACGATGAATATGGTGAGAACTCGCATATATCATATATTTCGCACCAAAAACGCTGTTTTTGCACGAAAAACGTCGTTTTTCGCACGATTATGCCTGATTTTGCAATAAAACGTTGTTTTTCGCACGAAAAACGCTGATTTCGGCGTTCTCGACCAATATTGCGGCGTCAATTAGATTATCTTGGCATTACTACTAATAACATGAAAATCAACGATGAATATGGTGAGAACTCGCATATATCATATATTTCGCACCAAAAACGCTGTTTTTGCACGAAAAACGTCGTTTTTCGCACGATTATGCCTGATTTTCCAATAAAACGTTGTTTTTCGCACGAAAAACGCTGATTTCGGCGTTCTCGACCAATATTGCGGCGTTAATTAGATTATCTTGGCATTACTGCTAATAACATGAAAATCAACGATGAATATGGTGAGAACTCGCATATATCATTTATTTCGCACCAAAAACGCTGTTTTTGCACGAAAAACCTCGTTTTTCGCACGATTATGCCTGATTTTGCAATAAAACGTTGTTTTTCGCACGAAAAACGTTAATTTCGGCGTTCTCGACCAATATTGCGGCGTCAAATAGATTATCTTTCCATTACTACTAATAACATGAAAATCAACGATGAATATGGTGAGAACTCGCATATATCATATATTTCGCACCAAAAACGCTGTTTTTGCACGAAAAACGTCGTTTTTCGCACGATTATGCCTGATTTTGCAATAAAACGTTGTTTTTCGCACGAAAAACGCTGATTTCGGCGTTCTCGACCAATATTGCGGCGTCAATTAGATTATCTTGGCATTACTACTAATAACATGAAAATCAACGATGAATATGGTGAGAACTCGCATATATCATATATTTCGCACCAAAAACGCTGTTTTTTGCACGAAAAACGTTGTTTTTCGCACGATTATGCCTGATTTTGCAATAAAACGTTGTTTTTCGCACGAAAAACGCTGATTTCGGCGTTCTCGACCAATATTGCGGTGTCAATTAGATTATCTTGGCATTACTACTAATAACATGAAAATCAACGATGAATATGGTGAGAACTCGCATATATCATTTATTTCGCACCAAAAACGCTGTTTTTGCACGAAAAACCTCGTTTTTCGCACGATTATGCCTGATTTTGCAATAAAACGTTGTTTTTCGCACGAAAAACGCTGATTTCGGCGTTCTCGACCAATATTGCGGCGTCAATTAGATTATCTTGGCATTACTACTAATAACATGAAAATCAACGATGAATATGGTGAGAACTCGCATATATCATATGTTTCGCACCAAAAACGCTGTTTTTGCACGAAAAACCTCGTTTTTTGCACGATTATGCCTGATTTTGCAATAAAACGTTGTTTTTCGCACGAAAAAACGCTGATTTCGGCGTTCTCGACCAATATTGCGGCGTCAATTAGATTATCTTGGCATTACTACTAATAACATGAAAATCAACGATGAATATGGTGAGAACTCGCATATATCATATATTTCGCACCAAAACGCTGTTTTTGCACGAAAAACATCGTTTTTCGCACGATTATGCCTGATTTTGCAATAAAACGTTGTTTTTCGCACGAAAAACGCTGATTTCGGCGTTCTCGACCAATATTGCGGCGTCAATTAGATTATCTTGGCATTACTACTAATAACATGAAAATCAACGATGAATATGGTGAGAACTCGCATATATCATATATTTCGCACCCACAAAACGCTGTTTTTGCACGAAAAACGTCGTTTTTCGCACGATTATGCCTGATTTTGCAATAAAACGTTGTTTTTCGCACGAAAAAACGCTGATTTCGGCGTTCTCGACCAATATTGCATTTCGGCGTTCTCGAACCAATATTGCGGGCGTCAATTAGATTATCTTGGCATTACTACTAATAACATGAAAATCAACGATGAATATGGTTGAGAACTCGCATATATCATATATTTCGCACC